>JAWDGP010003344.1:0-102500 GCA_033675545.1 Elysia crispata | reverse complement strand
AAAACACAACACGCATACACACTCAAACAAATAAAAAAATTGTAGATTTTTTGTGTGAAAAAAAAAAACAACAAAAAAAGCGAAAAACAAATATGACTTCTAAAAACAGGGAATATTTTTTTTTCGTTTTTCCCACTGAATGGTTGATTAAAAAGATTTACAAGCCCAGCTCAACATGAGCGATGATCTTAGGGCTTCCGTCATTGTGTTCAGTATTCTATGAAATTTCAGTATCAATTAATGTTATCACGCTAGGGTTTTTTTTTTTGTTTTTTTTTTTCAAGGACTACAGCACTAACAGAAAATTAAAAAGTCTTCTGTTTCCTTGCATCTCTCTATAAAGGTAACGAGGTGAAAGAAACCATATTTTTCTAGATATTGTATTCACTTTGCGGTCCAGATAAAATTTCGCTGACATAATTTTTGCAAGTCAACCCCCCCAATACACACACATGCACACTCCCTAATAAGGCCACTAACCCTAGGCAGACTCAGCATAAACTGGTTCGAGCTAAATGCAAGTGAAATTAATATAATAGCAGAAAAAATCCAACAAAACAACTTGTCTTTCATTTAATTTGATCGTACAAAATAGATACAGACAGCCTTTCATCGAGCCGTATCATACTACACGATTGCAGAAACATTTGTGACACTGCCTCATTTTTCGCTTCTTAATCCACAAAGCCATAATGAGACTATCGATTAAAAATTCTATAAGCCCTTATGACGTTACATCAAATTCGGTGAAAGGCAAAGTAAAATTTAGGATGAGTTCAATAGCGCAGTCTAATGAGACCAGGAGATCCTAAGTTGAGTTAAGTGTTGTGTTATATTACAAATCATTTTTATGCTTTGTTTTCTGACTCTATGTAGCTTTTTACTTTCTTCTATATATAATGAAGCTAAGCGAAAAATGAGGACCATCTAACCTAGGAACGTCAAATTTGGCATAAAGTTGTAAATTGCCCTAAAGATTGGAGTGGTAACATTAATTTTCACCAAAAATAGTATTTGCCGAAAATTAAAGGCAAAAATGCAATTGTTATTTTCTTAAAAAAAAAAAAAAAAAAAAGACGAATGTGCGAAATATTTCCTGTAAGCACAGCTGGGCAGAAATGGCAGGAATGAAACTGAAAGTACGCATACAATGTAAGCGGCAGATCTATAACAGTCTAGAATAGATCTAGATCTACACGATAGAGTGGGAGATCTAAAAAGGGTTGCTTCGACACAGGTTCTAGATATTTACAGCAGCTAGGCCAAGACTTAAACCAAAAGGGTTAGATCTATCACTACAAAAATCTAGAGCTTACTTTTTTAGGCCTACAGATTTTTTTTTATAGGTTGAAATAACTGCGCGGCGAAGAATTCCCCAAGGCAGGGCACTTTTATGCACTTACTGTGAAAATTCAAAGCTTTCTAATGAGCGTTTAAAAGGATCTAAAAGCACATTGGAAAAATATAGAATTATAGAACTTCTTACTCCAAAAGAATTAAAGTCATTTTCCTCAATTTTGTGTTTTAAAATAAGAACTATCGAGCTATTGAGAATCTAGGTAAAGATGGACAGGTGGAACGCATGTATCTGGATCAAGAAAGTAAAATGATACATATCAAGACCATTTCTAAGTGTATTTAATACACAGACACACTCAAGCCCCGGCAAATTGACACCAAGGTCCCGTTCATAGAACGGGGTTTAAAGCTTGTTAAAGATAATACGAAATTAAATCTCGGTATGAAACTTACCCAAAACTTTACTCCTACAATGGCTGTGAATCTCAAGCAACTGATCTATCGTACAGATTCATGACAATTATGCGGTCCTTCGTGATTTTAAAGTATCAATCCCATTTACCTTAATTCTTTCTGTGAATAGAATGAAAATCCATCACTTTCGAATGGTTTGTCTCATAACAATAATAACTATGCCTCTTGACAGAAGTTTCAGTTTCGATGACTTGGTAACCTTAATCGTATAAAAACTGGGTCTACATATAGGTAAGTTGGTGGTGTGAATAAATATGATACTCAGCTTACTCTTCATTAGATGGTGATGTAAGGTTTATGAACAGATTCCAAAAAATATTATTTTTAATTCCGTTTTAATTTATTAATGTGAATTTTGAAAGCTTTAACACGCTCATATCAATGCGTTAAAAGATAAATTTTGCAGAACTTTGAACGTTCCATCTAAAAAGATGTGAAAAAAAAAGATCCAGTCAGAATCAGGAATATAATTCATAATTAATGATATTAAGATTCTTCCCAAAAAAATTAATTCCTACTTAAATCTTTACTTATGTGACAATCTATGCGTGTATTGTCTTTTGTCGATTACGCAAATATTTGCGGAGCTATATGTCTACATATTTGAAAAAATTAAAATAACTGACTGTTGAACAAAGAAAGGTTTAACTTTTGATTTTCTGTCACCTTGAAACGTTATACTTTCTGTTTCCCAGTTCGACATAAAGTAATTCATGCAATGATGAGATGAAATTAATAGTTATTCAGCCGCAACCGTCGTAAAATAGAACTATGAAATAATTTACATGAATTTTTATGGAATAAATTTTGATTTGATCTGATATGGAAATATTAAAGGAAATTATGCTTAAACATAAAAAAAAGAAAAATATCTTTTTATCCATTTCTCATCTAATCTTACTCAAACAGTAAGGCAAGATACTGTTAACTGGGCCTCATGTGTCTTAGGATCACACAAAAATAATTGTAAAAAATACGTTATTGAATGCTGCATTTCCAAGGTTGTGACTGGCCGAAACCCATTAATACAATTACAATTATCGAAACAGTAATTACAGCTCAGGCGGACACTAGCACTTCAAAGCCACCGCCACACAAATTCGGCTACCAGCAATATTGACCCCTTCGCATAGATTTCCTTCAGGTACATTTGCTTCCTCAATAGCCTCACACACAAACTAAGGCTACCGGGAACCTTGCTAATCGATAGCGTATCGATAATTACCAAGGTAAAACGTGGAGAACAATAATAATCAATCAAAGCTTAATAATAGGGTGAGCAATCGTGTAAAAAACGCTCGGGTGTAATCGATACCATTAGAGAACACCATAGCGCTAATGTATTTTTGAATGTCAATACTGACTCCCTGGTACTGATTGACACATAGTAGTAGATTGTTCTTGAATTTAATTGAAAGAATAAAAAAAAAAAAGGAATCAAAAGAATATTTAAACCAAAGACATTCATTTTTTTAATGCTTGGTAAACACGCGGGTAAATGAAACTAATCTCAATAATCCATTTTTGAAATTGGCAGGCGATATTGAAATTTGAAAAAAAAAATATTTTGTGTTTTTGTGAATATCCAGGTCAGCTTATAATTAGTTATTATTTGAAAATATTTGGTTCAATTTCTATTACCAAGACGACTGATACCTTTCCATCTTTAATTTCTGCCTCATGCATAAATAAAATAATACTGACTTCGCACCCTCCCCCGCCCCCCACCTTGCCCTTCATCGCTTCAACTCAAGGAACACTCCGCCATAAATAATCAAATTAATACGTAAAACTTGGCACGGTGTCACGATTAAAAGAAAAGTAGACGTGCAAATATTAAAAAAAAAAAAAAGAAAGAAAAAACAAAATAAAACAAAAAACACTAGTTTGAATCCTTACTATGATAAGCAACTAAGTTTTTTTTTCTCACGGACAAGAACGGGTAAGTAAATTCTCTAGCTTAACAAAATCAATGAAGTCCATTAAGCTTAATGCCTGAAAATGAAAGAGCAATCTCTCGCGCTTTGAGGAGATTCCATTACCCGCAGTCATTCTAGTGCCATTCCTTAAGGAAAGAAAGAATTTAATTAATAATATCTTTTACATCTCTCTCTCTCTCTCCCTCTCTTCCGCTATTCCTCTTCAAGGTTTGTGAACCACGATTTGAGCTCTCAGCTGCTTTTCCATCAATACGCCACGGAGGACCAACAAGTTGGAAGCAGATAAGATCTAAATTATAAAGGCCTACTTCTTCTCAGCCCAGTCTAAAATCAAACATTGATGTCTATCCCAAGTGTCACATCTAGAATTACTTTGTAAAGCACAATATTGAATATACTTCACTCATTTTCGCTCACAAAGAGGCTAAGAACATACAAGACGGGTATCATATTAATAACGTGATTTTATAGAAATTTCATTTAGTCGTCATAGCCGTTGCTATCACATGTTAACCACTCAATCCGAACAAATTGATTTAAAATCCATAGTTTGAAGAGCTCTCACATCTTCAATTCTCGTCCCCTATCGAAACTTCACGTTACCTTTCTTGGCGCGGTTTTATTTAAGCTTCTGGAGTAGTTTCTCCCATCGCCACTTCATCAAAAATGTATACGAGCACATGTCGTCAGATGATCCTAAAACTTTTGATATAGAAAGATTGGATTGAGTATTTGTGGTCTCATAGGATCTGTCTTACTTACTCGAGCCTATGATAGTTACTCCAACCTCATGGAACGGTGTATATTTGGAAAAAATGGTAACACCCAGCTATCGCTCAATTCAGAGGTAAAGATTAAAGAGCAGGTACGATTATTTTTGCCCTTTTTTTCCATGTCACAATTTTTTCTCACAATTATGTCATATAAACTATGTAAACCGACTACCCTGACAAATGCGTCTGGGTCACGACCTCAGTGGTGCCATTCCGCCCAGGGGTAGAATCTGTCTTGCGCCCAGATTGACCATTTATATCTGGAGAAGAGGACATTGTTTGCTATATTTAAGAAAAATATTGACCTTTGACCATCACGTGACCTCTCTCGGTCCGTATCCGAAGCAGAAAAGAAGTGGACTTATGTTTTACCGACATGTCTCGGCCAGATCTGAATAACTCTGTTCAGGATGTAATATAAGTGATTTCTTCGTGTTTATTGACACATTACTGATATTTTCAATTAAAAAGATAACAATCCACGAATTTCTAACAAAATCTTATAACGGAGATTCAGAATCGAGTCACGCATATGAACACAAGTGCAATATTATGTGCATCGTATTCATAACAGACCTCTCTCCTGAGATCGTCAATTTTAAATAGACAGTTATATCCATTTTTTCTTTCACTGGGTCACATCCACTATTTCGGCCGACAACATTGTAATGGAAAATTGCTTTTCATGCAGCGGAGAAAAATGCAAGCATTTTTTTCCCGCAACTCAGCATTTTGGTAGGCTAAAAGAAAATGAAACTTTAAACGCTAAATTCTAGTTGTGAGCATCATTGCGTTTAGGTGTATCCGGCTTTACATTTGATGCTTGGAGTAATAACCTTTTTTTTTTTTTAGTCAGATAAATTTTCTCTTCCCAAAGGCACCTTTTTTACTTATCAGAGTTAACAACTGCAATCATAAAAAAAACTACCAGATCACTAATATCTAATAAAACATTAATAAAAGTTAAAAAAAAATATTTACAAGGTATAAATCATTGGTAGCGAAATAAAATAGGTAGATTAGGGGAGTGGTTAAAGAAAAACAACATTACTCTCTCGGCTGTAAGATCCTACCAAGTCGGAACATATCTGTCTGGAATCCTTGGATTATTGATTCTCGATTATTTCACATAAGCGTCCTACTAAAAAAGGGATTTAAGAAATTTTCTGATACGACCCAAAAATAAAATGGAAAATAAAAAGACTCTTTTACTGAGATATGAAGTGAAAACTTAACAGTTTTCCAGCATATGATTTTTTTTTTTTCAGACCATCACATCAACTTTCAGTTTTATCTCTTACATGTAGACAGCGAATTCAACTGTTCATATAAGGATTTTGATATTCTTTAAAAAAAAAATGCAATTGAAGAGGTAAAGACTTCATTAGGGAATTTTATATCGTTTTCCCTGTCTCTGTCTCTTTCTATCGCTTGGTTTCTCTTTTTCTATTTCTTCATTTTTCTTATTAACGGTTTAAGGAAAAAAAAAAACAACCCTCCATTAACCTTTTAAAAGCCCCTCATCTTCTCTAAAACGCTAAACCATTTAAAGTTGTTCGGTGCAAGCCTGGATCAAGATGGATCAAGCCATGAACAATTTATAATGTAGGTGACATCATGCTCTTCAGCGAGCGAGACGTACTTGCGGGCTTTCCACTCAATAAAACCATCACATTTTCTTCAAAAAATTTAACTCTTTTACTCAATTTGTAAGAGCATTACGTAAACTTTAAAAAATGCTTTGGGAGTCCATTGATTTTCACGTCTTTGTGTCTTGAAAATTCAAATTAAAAAAAAAAATACAGCGAAACGCTCTGAAAGAGATTTCTTTAATTTCATGAAAATGTTTAAAAGAATGTAAAAAGACATTAAGCATTTAACATAAAGCAAGTTAGAAAAAAGATAAAGAACATGAGGTTTGAATAAAGATCAAAGAGCTAAGGAGTAAGTGTGAGAGTAGAAGGAGGGGAGGGATGGAAGAGGAGGGCGGAGTAAAAATGATTTAAAAGAGAATTTTGTGGACAAATTAATGAGTACAATAATCTCGTTCCTCTCGGTACTTTCAGTGCGATAGATCTAAATGAGGCGCGGTAGAATTGAATTTTATCGTGTAAAAGGCGCGAAACTGACGCACAATTTTTGATCATGCAAAAGATTTTTAAAAACTCGATAACTTCAATTTACCACGCATCAAATTTAAAGTAATCGCAAATGTTCGGATAATAATCAACGCCACGCCCACTTTTCATTTGTATTATGGTTTCACTCAAATTCCATTTACATGTATTTCCTTATTTCAACAGGGGATTGACTCTACAAGGTAGACCATAGGTGCTTGTTTATTCCTACCTGAACCATTGCCAAATGATGTAATGGCTGACCAAATAGAGTGTTCACAGAAGTACAGAGAGAACACTAGTTTGTGGAGTTCTCCACTCAAAAACAACAAAAAATTTAATTGACGTAAAAGCTTAAATGTTTAAAGAGGCTGCAAGTCAACGAAGTATTAATTTAAAGTAGTCCTTTTCATGAAATGGCTGTGACATGTGATACAATTTGAAAAGTGTAGTCGCTCTTTCAAAAATTTATTGGTGTTGACTATGTTATTGACTTCATAGAAAGGCTAACCAACTGCATATACTTCTGAGAGAAAAAAAAATAACAAAACAAACAAACGATTATAACAGCAGCAGCAGCAACAAAAGGTTAGATAGAAATAAAAGTGCCAACATATTTCAAAACAAACTTGATGTGACGTAAAGAGTCTTAACTACTTTATGCGATGGACTTGCCTCTTCCGTGACTAGACCAGCTGTGGTACCGAGAACAGACTGGAACAAAAAGTGCAAACAATACGCGAGTTTACACCCGCAAGGCCAGCAGACGACAGGTTAATCACACAGGCTGATTACTAATTCAACGTTGTTTCCCTCAGTAGATAACTTATTTTTTGCTGGAGAATGCTTTTAGTGCCGTATGGGTTCAATGGGCGTAAAACTATACATTGTAGGAACCTCTTACAGAAGTAACACACAGGGAGCTGTGTGTTTTTAGTTAGGCAATATTATCATTGGAACAAGACTCTAATGCCTGCAACTCAACATGTACTTAATCCGCTACTAGGTCTATTGACATTGTGTTCCCAATACAGTGAATCCCCTACATAGCCGGTGTAGGGCAAACAATTGTGTCATTCCAACACGGAAGGAGAGGCGGTGGCGTGAAGTGGACATTGGATTTCCCTAAATTATCGCACGCTTACCATCTGAGTCGTGTTATGAGCAAAACGTATACAAATGCTAAAGTCGTTATGAAGATAAAACCAATTCTGACATGTGCACAAGCCAAAATGTCTTGTTTGCACGTTTGTTTCCAACTTGCAGCAAAAAAATCTGAATTAATACCTATCAACCATACAGTTCTAAAGAATGATAATACTATGTTATTATTTTTTTTTAATCAAATTAAAAGCGGAAGCAAAAAAAAAAAGAAACAACAAAAAAATCGCTTTTCACCTTCACTTAATAGCTCAAGGCTCATCATGCCACATCGATCGCTATAGGGAAAAAAGATTTTACAAAGTCTGCAATAAATTTAAAATGCCATTCGACTCATAGTTAAAAGTATTTCACAAGTAGAACGCTTGATTTTCTACGATAGTAATTATTAACTTGTAGAAGGATGATTAATTTAACATTGCGATTTCTTGCCGTATTGGAGACATGCGAAGTTGATCTAACCACTGGCTACTTTTCCCCAGGGAGATCGTGTGAAAAGTAGGGGAAAGTAACAGTGCGGTAGGGAAATAACTTGATCGCATTGCCGTCCGTATGGCTCCTGTTGCTACCATAGCAACCAGTAAACTAACTTCAGCTACCCTCCACATAGAACTGAGTCGTGCTAAGTAAACGGACCGTAGAAATGCACACTGCATTTCCTTATGCCAATTGGCATATAACGAAATGGCTTGTTAAGTTTGATGAGTCATGGCAAATACGAAACTGTAGGGCGTCACAAAAAACGACATTTGCAAAATGCATTCTAAAGCTACAAAACAATGACTTAATTGCTGTGCGAATTGAGGTAATAAAGGTAGACTCATTTCCATGGAAATTTCGAATCATGACCTAGGGACCGTTTTAAATTCCCCATAAAAAATAACTTACCTGCATATGGGAAATATAAAACATTTAACACAGAATTTAAAGGTTTTTTTTTTTTCAATGCCGCATTGAAGGCAATAGAAAACAGTATTAAAAAAGGGCGGGTTGAAAAGAGGGCAGCATGATTGAGCCATATGGCTTTAAAATATTAATAAAACAATCTATGTATCTAGGTTTCATATAGTTTATAAGCGATCAATTTAGACCATGCTATATTATTATGCCTCTTCTATCGCCTCAGCAATAGTGAAAGTTCAGGAGAAAATGAGGCAACTCACCAGTTGTTTTTTTTGCATAATGTAATTACATAACATGAAAATTCGATGGGTGAAATATCAGAATAATCTTAAAAATCTCAAAAGCAAAAAACGAAATGAGGCATGTGATGAAAGGAGAAGATGAGTTTTTAGGAGAGAGACAGACAGACGAAGATAGACTTAGAGATAGAGCGAGATAGATAGTACAAGTATAAAAAAGCCGATAGTAGAGACTCCTTCCCCCAAAACCCCTCCCCACGAAAAAAAAGTCCTCGGCAGTCCTCCCTTAATTTAAAATTGAAAGCTCTTCCTCAAATTTCGCTATTTTATTCGTTTGCGATATTATGGGGGACATATACGATTGATTTTAATGATGCTTTATCCTGACGCCTTCCTAAAACATGTTTGGAAAAGAAAAAAGAGATGACTTTAGCGAGTTATTGCAAGTTAAAAAAAGGTAACTCATACCGACTGTTGATTGTCAAAGAGCTATGAAGCTAAAAAATTTACAAATTGATTCTGTACAACGCGTGGTCTATTTTTATTTGTTATGATGGTCATTGGAACTCCTGTTTGTTTGGGAAAGTTATTTAAATTCGATTTTCAATGCAACAACATAATTGTTTTAGACGGATAGCCTTCTAGGCTTAGGGCCGCAACTAATGGGTGTAGCATAGGATTTACAAAATTCATGTCTATTCCCAAACCCAAAAGCAGAGGCTATGGTTGGTGCAATGCCATTGCAACATCTAGATTAGTCTTCATCCGGTCAAGGCAAGGATGGGACTGATTATTCCGACCAAGGGTTTGGTTTGCTGTATGAATGTTGTGCCGGTTCGGAGAGGGAGAGAATATACAATATATATAATAATGCTGTTTAAAAAAAAAAGTAAGGAAGGTTTCTCCTTGACACCTCATTCCGTCAAGCTTTGTTTAGATTCCTCGTCAAATCTGACAAGCTCTAGATAGATCCGTCATTTTAAGGCAACAGGGAAAAAATCTTATTGCCAAAATTACAGAAAGTAAGTCCTGTGTTTGTTCTTCTATCACGGCACGCCTGCTTTGGCATAAAAAGATCCAAAAGAAAACACGAATTTGATTGCCACGATATATTTTCTTTCTAATTAGGGAGACAATCTGACCTATCGAGCTGCCAATTAATGTAATTCACAAAGCTTTTTGCCGAAGGACACAAGGCGTGTATAGTGCTGTTGAGGTATCTCGATGATGAGATTCTATTATCTGATCGACGGCACGAAACACTTACTCGCCTTTAAAGACCCTACAGAAAAACAAAGCAATCTTCTATTTGACTATTTAGTCCCTTTGTTTTTTACTGTGATAGGGACATGGAGATATTGAGAATGATATATTGATGAAGATGTGAACAACGGTTGTATGCTATTTTCTAATAGATTTATTCTTCTCTTAATAGGCCTAAAAAGGATCGGTGACGCGTCTGTTGAAAATTGACTTAAAATTACGAGTATATCAGATCGATAACTCTTCAATTAATTAGGCTTGTTTAGCGAATCAGTTTTGATAGGGTCCGAATAAAATAAGACAAAAAAAACAAACAAAAAAAAAACAACCAGTTACAAATGCACACAATGGAGATGAAATCATTTTACCTAAAAAACCATTAAACAAAATAAAATTAACAGAACCGGATCATTGTAGACGATTTCAAGAAAATGAAATCAATAACGCTACATTTGTAGTCAATACCTTGAGCTAAAGCGACAATTCATGCAGGTCCTGAATTTTGTTCTTATTGAGATCTTGAAGTGCTCTTTGTCGCACTGGCATCTAACTGTGCGAAAAGCATGCCAAATTAATATCTCTCAGACGTGATGCATTTGGAAAAAGTGTAATGTCTACATTTGGGCGAAAGAATACAAAGAGCCGCTGAAACAAGAGAATAAAGATACTGAATTTCAAGTATTCCTCAATGCGGCAACAACCATGCCATGAGTCTCAGGTTATTGCAGGTGGGTCCCTCTTTGTGTTTCTACACTAGACCTGAATATAATGTGGCCTTGGGCTTGTCGTACCAAAACATCTAACGAGCTAATCGGATTGCCCTGTTTAAGGCACATGCCTATCGACTAATTCCTACTTCATGGCATGTATAATCATAATATAAACATAAATTGATTTCACTAATCCGCAGCCAAATGCCAAGTCTGTCGAAGAGATTCGGAAACTAAGAATAACGGACGTCGTCTGTAAACTTGACTTTAAGTTAATGCTTGGGTCGTGGTGTAACTGTAACGGTACACAGTGACAGTTAAAATGGCAAGTGACCCAAGGGCCAGACCCGTTAACGGTATAAGCTTAAAGTAAAAACTAATTATTATTCAAACACATTTCAAGAATATTAACATTTAAAAAGTGCTTGTGTTAAATTTATAAGCACATATATATCAAACATAAAACAACGGTCTTTCAATAATGATGTCAATTCTGTACGTTAAATCGAAAATTTTCTTCAAAGCGAAAATCTAATGAGTCTGATAGTACAAGAAGTTTGCACAGTAAGATTCACTGGTGTGTACAAAGGCTTTTGAGCTCAGCTGGCGATGGTTCGTTTCATATTTATTTCGCACATTTTCATCCGCACTTCATATTGTCTACAATAATTTTTAAAAAAATAAAGAAAGAAAAAAGAAGGCGAATCTAGAAACGTAGAGAAAAACACTCAAAACGTATTTCCTTTCTGAATGACAGCGAAAATATATCTTTTAAGAATTGGTTTTAAATACGCCTCTACAACAAGTAAGAAATCTAAATAGGAAGTAATAAAATAAAACTGGGAATTGGAAGGTCTTTGACTTGTCCTAAAAGACTAGTATTCTTACAACCCAAGACCACAACGACATAGGAAGGAAACAAAGTAGCTCCAGTATATTAGGACTGCCTTTCTTCCCTCAGCTTAGTTTGCCAAAAGATGTTTCTTCTTTCATCCAAATAGGGATATTAGAAAGCTTATCCATGTAATGGGGACAAAGTGAGTTTAGGCTTAAAAAATGACAGTGTACGCGAAAACCTAAGATCAAACACAAATTCAAAACCATCTAATTTTTTCGAGCATGTTAAAGATTTTCTTTGCTTTCAATGCCTTTAAAAATTTTCATCGTCACAAATGCCGTTCCATGATGAAACAGTCTTGCATTTGCAGATAAAACAGAATGTGAAGAGACATTAAAAAAAAAAAGAATTAAAAAAGAAAAGGTGGTGGGGGGTTAAAAAAAGGCTTCTGCCCTGCGATGAATTTTAATCCAGAAATAAGCCCATATCCAGCGTACGGGGGGGCAGGCACTCTTATTCTGGGTCCAAAATAAAGGGTGAGAGAGGACGTAACAGAGGGATAGAAGGTGCCACAATAAGGTCGCCGGTCTTGTTAATCCTAGACTTACTCAAGGTCAAATAGTGCTGCCATTTCTTATTTTCTCTTCAAATTAATGTTCTTATAACAGCTAGCAAAAATTGCCGTTTGGACCTCTCATTTTACCGATAAAAGATTTACATATTATTCCACAAATAGTGATATCCTTTGTCTTATGAAGATGAAAAAAAATTAATATGCTACACAACACAAAACAGACACTGGTTTCTTGATGCACCAGCTTATCTTTCATTACTTAATATGTCATGTTGCTTTCACAAAACTGTACCGGTACTGCAATTTCGGCCTTGTCGAAGACTCGGTATTAGACCGTGACAGGTAATCCTTATTTCTTAGGAACAAAATCTAAAGCTAAAGTACTTTTGAGAGAGACAAAAATAATAACAAAAAATGTGTAAAATAAAATGCTAATATACGGAATTAGCGGTAAAAATTAGTAGTACTAATTTTAAGCCCCCACTGGCTCGTTTAATGACCGCCACTTTCACAGATTGTCATAGTGGTGATATATTAGGTAAATAAAGTGAAGTAGAGAGTTAAAATAGAACTAGACTTCGGGCGGAGCAAAATGTCCATGACAACTAATGGACAATCACATTAAAGGCCGTCCCTACAACGGTTTTTCGGGCAAACCTAGAGGCATGAAAAGAAAATCGGAAAAGGTAATTCAGATTACTCTTTGACTGATAGTCAGTCATGACGTTGATCACAATCGTTAAGAATGCACTGGGCAACGACACAGGGGGTTGCCAAATGGATCTATGTTTGAACAAAGATTTTATGGCATCATGGAGATCAAGGCTTGAGGAAAACAAGGGTGGGAGGGAGTGAGAGAGAGAGAGAGAGAGAGAGAGAGAGAGAGAGAGAGAGAGAGAGAGAGAGAGAGAGAGAGAGAGAGAGAGAGAGAGAGAGAGAGAGAGAGATTCCCTGCAACCCTGCTTTTGAGTATAAAACTTTTACCTTGAAAAATTCCATTTTTAAATGTGAACCAATCTGATGTATATATTAAAATGATGTCTCTTCACAAATGCATCTCTTAAACACCTATTTAGGCATCCAACTTATTGGACCTTTTTTTTTTTGGATGAATAATAATAATAAAAGATGTTGAAACGTTTCATTAGGGAAGATATTGACTACAATAAGCAGAAAGGATAGGGACTTAAAAGAAGACCAACCGGACATTTGCTGTACTGCTTATAGTTATGTATTTTCAATACTTACATCTATAAACATTTTGTCTATACCTTCATAGAGATGGTAAATAATGGTAGATGGTTATATTGAAAAAGCAATAATTCCATGAATGATATGATTGGATCAATATAAAAACTGTAGAATCAGACCTTCTACTCAGCCATTTCCTCTAAATCAATGTTCTTGTCTAGAATTTTCAAAATCCTTATGTCTGTTTTTCTGGCTTCTTATGGGGGAAAAAGAGATCTTTAAAAATTTCACGAGCTCTGGATTTTTCAGAAAGGTACAAGAACTTTGATAGGAAAAAAAAAGAGATCTTAAAATTTTCCACGAGCTCTGAATTTTTCAGAAAGTTACAAGAAGAACTTTGCTACCGGAAACAGTTAGAGTGCAAATTAAAGAAACAAAGTCAAATTCTCCAAACCATACCCCTTCTGAACGCGTTTTAATTTTTCTCATTGAAAGCCTTCAAATTTGGGAAGAATATGCCTAAAATAACTTTCATTCGACTAGTGACCAGTAATGTCCAGGTGTTCATCATAGAATCCATCTCTGCTATAGGATATGTAACGACTATACGAACTACATATTAAACGAGGGTGCTATAGAGTAGGCAATGAAAAAAGTTTTAATTTATCGGCTGCTACTGTGACAAAACCATCATCAAGACATGAACGTCATTTGAGCGGGATGAACCTGTAAATCTTTAGAATCTTGAAATAAACACGTCCTCGCGAACAAAGACACAACTTATTTGCTTTTTATTCCACCATGCCCCTCCAGAACTTATGGGGAGTACAGTCTGGGATCCTCCACATAAAATGGTAGTCTTCAAAAAAAAAAAAGGGGTAAGCCTTTTACCAAAGATGAAATAAATCCTACAAAGTTGGCCTGTGTGCTTACAGACGCGTGCCGAAAAAGTATCGTGATTTGTTGAAAAAACAAAAAACAAAAACAACCTATGATTTAACATTCAGTAATCTCACTTCAGCTTATATTACAAATGGGATGAGCTGGGCCTTACTGACAAAAATCATGGAATGAAAAAAGTATGAGAAATCTGAGGATGCAATGACCTAGATATTAAAAAGAAATGCCCAGAAGCGTTCTGACATTAGACTGGGTTAACTTAACCGTAATTGTCACAGATCACAGACGGGAAAATCTCGAAATAATGTTTAAACAAGAGAAAAATTCCTTTAACATAGTCAGATGAAAATATGTGAACTAAAGTGATTTTATAATTGACAGGATTGTTACAGGAAAAATATAAAATGCTATAGGGTGAAAAGCTTTGATTGAATGGACACATAAAAATGTGTGCACAAGAGAGGGTCATGAGCAGCTCAATTACCTCGATAATGCTCACGAGATATACAAAATCTAATGCAATAATATACTTGTAATCTCCGGGTCTCAAATTAACAGCAAAGGCAATCTGAATGTCAAATTTATCGTTTTTTTTTCCTAATTTTGAAGAACCTGCAAGTTTAATATCTTCACACAGCACTTCAAAGAGTTATTGCTATAAAGAATATGTATTTGCACAAATGAAAAGATTGAACATTAAAAGAGCAAAACTATACATGTATTCGACACGCTTTCTGTAACTGAGAGTAAAATGAGGTAATCAAAGAGAAGATATTAGTCACAACACAATATCTTTAAATTTATTGCATCAAACAAAAATGAAACACAATTATAAAGTGATTAGAAAAAAAATAGAAAATTGTTCTTCAACCCCCTACCCCTCACACACATACAAAAACACACACTCTTTCAATAAAAATGGCGTTTACTTTACCTGAAGCATCATAACATTCAGAAAGGCTAAGATTTGATCTTGCGACCTTTTTCAAAAGCTGCTAAAAACCAGAGTTAGAAGAGGAATTAGATCAATAACAGAAAAATGTTGACAATTATGAGTTTGCGGAGTGTTCTCCAGCTAAAATCAAATTCGTAACAGTCGTTGTTGAATTCACTTATTCAGTAATGTTTAGGAATGTAAATTTTACGTGGACTTGAGGATAATTAAAGTAATGAGTGTTGAGCACAAAGAGAAAGTTTTGAGGCGGCGCTTTCTTTAAAAAGATCCTTACTTGCATCAGTCCAGATCACACGTACATACATAGATACTAATGGATTCCTCTTCTTCTTAGTTTTATTATTATTATTATTATTATTATTATTATTATTATTATTATTATTATTATTATTATTATTACTGTTGTTGTCATGTTTGTTGTTGATTGTATTATTAATAAATACAGCAAAGTTTATCGCATTGAAGTTAAAGGAAATAAGAGATTTATGTCTGCCTTCATAGCATATTCATACTGTTAAAAAACACTAAAACAATATTGTTTTCTTCAACGCGTTTTTCCTTCGGATAAAGAAGAAAACATCTAAGTTGGTTTTTTATTTTTTTTAAGCTTCGAACTTGCTGTAATATACTATATGCCATACATGCTGCATGATTCACCATATTGATATTTTGAAGTATTAAAAAGAAAATTGGAATTCCTTGCTTTTCCACGGGTTGTAAAACATCACGTAATTACATGGCCATGTTATCTTAAAGGTATAACAATGGGGTTGAAAAGTTTGAGCTGTGCTTGTAACCATTCATTTTTAACTTTCGAACGAAGCCAGACGACTTGCCTCAAAGTAAAAAAATCAAAATGAACAGGAAACTACTCACAGCGAGCTTACTGCCAGGCTGAACTTTACTTCGGGGTTGGTAATAAACAAACCGGGGCCGTTTTAGTCCAAGCTGTTTTATGGACGCCATTTCCTGCTTGAAAACAGCTTGAATTATTGAACCACAGGGTGTTAGATCTCTTGATGAGCATAAAAAAATGCTTTCTCTTTTAATCCAGGCTCACAAGATTTATGGATGTTGCATGAACTCATTTACACTTAAACACATGCGAGAGATTGTTTGATTCACCGGTGATGAGAGATTTACCATTAGGAAAAAGGCCAATGTTATGGAATGTAGTATTTTTAGTACATTATCTAAAAGAATTTAATCAACAAAATAAAAGTGTAAAACGGCATATCGAACACGACGCGTGTCTGATCTTAATAGATTTGATCCACTGTAAAGTATATCGAACTAACATACTGGAACACTCTTTGATGGTAATCACCTTTTTTGCAGAAAAACGACAGAAATTAGGTGCGCCTAAAGCACCATTCCAAAGACAATTTGCTTTGTCAGATGGTACGTTCAATCGCCAGAAGTATTCTGAACTATAGCGCTGCTAGAGTATGAAAAAAAAATCCTTAAAAAAAATGGACCTATCACTAAATTTTTCCTTTTTCCAGTTTTTCTCCTCAACAAGGGATATAAAATAATTGTATTAAGTCACATTCACTTCAAACTTAAAATTTAAAACACGATTTTTTTTTTTTTTTTTGTATCTATATGGATAATCTGAACTTGTCTTCTGCAGTCATAACCCTGCTTTATCTTATGTCCATGCCTACGGTTCAGAACTAGGCCATCATAAACAGTTGGCCGAGGTTCAGAATAAAGCTTGCTGCCCTGTTACATGCGATGACCGCGCAGAACTGAGGACTGGGCAGGGTGACTAGATCAGATACTCCACTCTCTCGGTTATGACCGGGTCTAGTGTTGAGAATGGGGATTGGGGACAGCCTGCACGCGAGCGGGCGCTAAAACAATATCTAGATGCGGCGGCCGAATAATATTCAGTCAAGCAATTTTACTCATGCACTAATGAGAACGTTTAAATGTAATGTATTACAGTGTCCATAAAAAAATCTGAACAACTGCAGTTGAAAACTTGAAGACTTTGTTTGGTACACTTTCTGACATAGAGAGAGGCAGCGCGCGATAAAAGAAGAATTTAACTTTCGAAATTGATGTGACACTAATAGTAATAATATTGATTATAAGACTTGACATCATAGTCGAACTTAAAGTGTGTCTGCAGCTAGGTCGAAGCAAAAAATGAGTAATTACTATCGCCTACGAAAATAGCCACCTCTTTAAGTCAATTCAATGGCTTTGAAAATTTTATTTTCCAAAACCTAAATTTTACTGACGCATGGGAGGGCTAAGAGAAAAAAAAAATATGTGCTCGTACCTGAAACCACTTATCGCGCCTTCTTCTCAATACTTTATGACAAGAGCAAATCAAGGATACTAAACAAAAAAAAAAAAAAAATAGATTAAGAGCGTAGACTGAAGAATGGCGTCTGCTGCGCCCTTAACTTTTTTTTACATTTTGCTCAAAACCTCATCAATGATACATCAAAGAAAAGTTTAGGCTACTGGTGATATAATGCACAATTTTTCACTTCAGCGATTTACAGTCATCAATGAAGTGCTTATTTGTGACTTCTGTCGGCGAAAAAAATCATCAGACTGCAGCTGCTGACACCAAACTCGCGCGAAGACGCTGCCTTCAAATTTAACTGTCGAGAAAATTAAGTTTGGAAAAAGCAAAATCTGAAAAGTACTGCATGAGGAGGGGATGGAGTCCAGCTAGTCCAGCTTTACCATAGAGTTTTGTATGCAGTTGTGCATTGTCGTACTGGATTACATGATCAACAGTTTCAGGGCGAACTTGAGTCTTGGTTTTTGGAATGTTAGATTAACAAAGAGTTAATTCAGAACACTATGTTGAAATGCTTTGCAAAATGAAAGCAAGAATGGGACAGAGCTGTTTCATCTCATAAAATATTAATCCTTATTAAAAGGGTAAACACATATCCTTAGCGAAATATAGTCCATGAATATTATGAAATAAAAAAATAAGAAAAAGAGAAAGCAAAAAAAATCAAATCATCAATATCGCATGGTTAAATCGCAGATCACGTACAGATTAATATAAACGTGTTCAGAAAGAAAAAGCAATCCATATTACGAAACAAGCCACATTTTCTTTCTCTTTTAAACATCACTGCAGAATTCTTGCCATTCTCTTCAAACTCACCTTTATATATATTACAACACTTGGCTCAACTTTCAGAGGTTCGTGAAAGAGGAAAAGAGAAGAAACCTATGTGGAAGGAATTAAAGAGATAGAGAGAATGATACAGAGAGGCAGAGAGACAGCGAGAGAGAGAGAGAGAGAGAGAGAGAGGGGCGCTAGTGAAAGAGAGAGAGAGAGAGAGAGAGAGAGAGAGAGAGAGAGAGAGAGAGAGAGAGAGAGAGAGAGAGACAGACAGACAGACAGACAGAGAGAGAGAGAGAGAGACAGAGAGACAGAGAGAGAGGAGGGGGAAAGAGCGAAGGGTGGGGAGGGAATCATCAAGACAAAGCTATTAAACCTGCAATTAACATTATCAAATGCAAACTGACAATATAAAAAAAAGAACGACGGCTTTTAGTTACTTCATTTAAATAGCCTTTCTTTTTTCTGTTCTTGTGAATCTATAATCGAATTTTTGCCCAGATTGAATAATTATTTAAATAGAGGTGCAAACTTGAGGATTGCATCTTAAATATAAGAAAGAGTTCTGAAAACGATGATTGCACACCATAATAAAAAGGCGAACAATGATTCATAATAACCGTTTTCTGGAATATTTGTTTCTTACAGTGCACTCGTATTTGAAGTATTATCACATGTCATTCTTAACCATTCCACACACATATTTTTTAAATGCTTCCTACCCACCCTCTCCCAATATCTCATTAAATGTATAGCATCACCTAGTGCTGCTATAGCCAGAGTCAGAATATTCCCTTTATCTAAAGACAACAAAATAAATGGCTCAATAATGAAAAAAATATTAGTTTACCTCTGAGACGAAATTGGAAAGGTTTGTACTTTACCCTAAATTAAAAAAACAAAAATGAAAAAAAATCTTCTTATCTCTACTCTTGCTGATTTTAGGCATCCTTAAGACGCTTGATACAAAGCATTCATCTTTTGCATTTAGGGCAGTTTGCAGCAACGTTGCCATGGCAATTTCCTCTTTGAAGCAAAACGAAATGGCAATATGTCCCAGCTTGACGTTTTCATAAACTCTATTAAAATTCAATTACTCCGTACTTTCACATCACCTTGCTCAGAAAATAAGGCCATATTAAGACACACCAAGGCGCTGAATACAAGCTATTAGCAAAGATCGATGATGTAGGAAGACAATCGACATCTTAATAATTATTCTGCCACGATTAAAAACTTTAACACAACTCAAGTCCATACAGAACCAGAAGTAGCGATTTGACATTCATTCAAAAGAATCTGATCCCACCCTTCCCCCCAACACCTCTCTCTCTCTTTCTCTCTCTCTCTCTCTCTCTCTCTCTCTCTCTCTCTCTCTCTCTCTCTCTCTCTCTCTCTCTCTCTCTCTCTCTCCACCCCCCCCCCCCCCCTCGTTCTCTCTTGCTGTGTGTGTGTGTCTCTCTCTCTCATAATCCCTTCTCTCATAAACTCACACAACGTCCGATGCATTTCTTTCATCAGTATTAAAAAACAAAACATAACAAAACGAAAAAATAAAAGCAGTATACGGATGTTGAGCAGCTTGCACTTTAAGGTCTAAGAGCTAGATAGTGTTTTAAATTAAGATACGGACGCGGTTGAATTAAAAATTTATTCAGCTTTTTTTTTAATTAACATACTTTCTCTATATTGTTTTCTTAACAAATCATCACAGTTTCTGTCAGTGATTTTAATAACATTTTTTTTTAAAAGAAAGACTGTTTGAAATCAGTATCTACACCTGATTACCTGGTATTTTCTTTCATTGAAGATGAAGCAAAATGTTCAGAAAAACTTGCTTAATGTTTATTTCTCCATTTTAAATAAACAAAAAATATTGACAAATTATAAGAGATTAGCTTATTAATAAAAAAAAAGCAAGAACAAGCAAGAAAATTATTTCTCACAAATATACAAATAGTATGTCCACTAATTCTCATACTTTAAATAAAATTCAAAATGGTAGCAAAAGAACAAGTTCTATTACTCTTAAGCCATTAATGCCTCATTGATAGCAGATTTGGAATAAGACATGGGAAAAACACAGTTGAAATAGCTTCAGCAGTATTAGTAAGAGCAGTGTGAAATACTAATAAAAGTAACCAAATAAAAAATAGTGGTCGTAGCGGCAGAAGATATAAAAAAAGTAACATAAATATGTGCACTAGTGTGTAAGAAGAAGTGGCTGTAGAAAAAAGTCAGTCGTAACTGAAGTAATTGGGGTAAGAAAGCAAAATATTTATACATTTTATCAACGGCTGATCCTATGATTATGCAAAAGGGAATAAATTTTTATTAAGTAGGAAATAGATTCTTATCATGTATGATAAAATATGCAGTTCTTTTCTTGACACCCTGAAATTTGGGTAGCCACAATCTTTGAGTATTTACATTTTAAAATATGTATAAAAAAAAAAAAAAAGAAAAGTTGATGGTTCAGCAGAACTTATATTGTGTCCTTTTTCTTTGAGCATTTACATATTTTATTGCGTATGTGAATTAGGTAATTAATACAAATGTTGAATGAAAACTTTAATGTGAGGTAGGTAAGGTCAATGAGGAAAAGTTGAAATTTTTAAATATTGAGCCATTGGTACTATGTAAATCAACGTTTTCTGCTATAAAGAAAATGAAATAACTATACATCTGGCATTTTCATTTCCAATGGACCATGTAATAAATAGTTTATGTCTTTATTTTGTTGTGTGCCTCATTTGCCAGGAAACCATGAAAATGTGTTCAGGACTGATAAAGATATTTGTAAACTTAAAGAATGAAATAATTTGCACTCACAGTGTCTGTAGCTGTGAGAGGGCATGTTATCGCCAAGTGCTCCACAAGCTGGACATGCTGGCCTGGATGAAAATGTCGACCTTTGCCCTGACTATATAACCACTCCCCAAGTAGCCTGACAAAAAATTAAATGTCACTGAATAGTTGTTGATATCTTATCTTGTAAGCTTATTGCAATATAAATAGTTATAAGAGAGCTTGCTGAAACAATCTAGATGAGTTCAACAAAAAAAAAAAAAAGAAAAAGAAAAAGAAAAAGGAAAACACATTCAGTCAACAACAATTCTACACATTGATTAAAAGGGTAAAGGATGCTACTGAAATTTCAGAAAGACTTAAATAAGAAAAAATGGTGAGAAACAAATGAAGAAAAAAAATTAACAAAAAAAAAAGAATCAGTGACAATATCCACATAAACAAAATTTTGCAAAATTGTGACAAAACAAAGTTTGCATCAATTAAAATGATGTTTTGGCTCATAATCTTAACTATTTCTGTTTTAAAAAATTGTAAAAAAAAGAAGGAAAGAAAATTCCTAAAAACTTTTACAGTAAAAATATCTCTTTTCATTCCACATTCAGAAGACTAAATAAGAAAAAGAAAGGAAAAATACTTATAATGTGTCAGTTCTCACTTTTCTTTCTCTGAAACAACAAAACCATCCAGTATGCATAGCCCTGGGCACCAATTCCATACAAATGGGCGATAATCAAATGATGTTCAATAGTTAGGGTGCTAAACCATAAAGAGATCACAACAAACAAGTGATAGCAAAGAAATATTATAATAATTGTTTTGTTTTTTTTTTAAGACAAGTTTACATAAATGACAATCATTTTGAATCAAAATATTATTGCAAAAATTTAAAAAAAAAAGATGTAAAATAATTTTACCCATAAATTTTTATTACAATTATTAGTTTCCTAATAAAAATATGAATAAAACCAATAATTTCTTTTCCTGTTAAAATTTCTCGCAAAATTTGGGGAACTTAAAACTGAACCAAACCCAAAATAATAGGGTTACACCAAATTGGAGCTAGCTTGTGCTTACAAATCCACATAATATATGTCCTTAACATGTAACTCAACATCTTATATCCCAAATTATTCCTCATCCCATGTTCAGTATATAATAAACATCATGCTAAATACCAGTTAAAGATGGTCTTAGATTATAATGAATTGCTTAGGTGGCTATCACAGAAACTGACTTGACCGGGAGAAACACAATCTAGATGACTGGATGCCTTGACACCTCACATTTATGGGCAATATAATTTTATATTGAAGAAATAAAATAGAACTTTGCTGAAATGACTATAAAAGTCTCCCATATTTATCCTGTAAGCCCATTGCAATATAAATGGTTATAAAAATAAATTTGAACAATAAATTCCTCTAATCTAGACCACACTCTGTACTACTGCAAAACAGTCTTAAAGTAACATACCTATGTATACCATTATATTTTTATGCGAACTAGAATAAACACAATTCACGCAGTAAATTACATTTTCATTAAATTAATGCTGAAGAAAAAGGTCTTAAACTTGTCAGACTGTCTAAAATATAACTTTTATCAACAAGAGGTGTGTGATGACTGACTTTAAAATACTGAGTACATGAAAGTGCTCAGTCAAAATTCATTTCAGAGCACATGCTAAGAAAGACAAAACTGCTGGGTGCAACTTTTACCAATCTCCAATTAAAGTTTTTATCATTCACTAAATGAACAGGTTGATTAGATAAGAGCAAAGATCAAATCAGCTCTTAATTACAGAAAATTTATATCACTAAACAACTTGCCATCTTTAACAGCTTTTGAAGTTGTGAAGTTATCTTTTATTGTGTATTTTGATTACAAGAATTTCTATAAACATTTTTTTAAGAAATCTCACAAAAATGTGATAATTATTTACACAAGTCAAGCCCTCCGTCTAATTCAGAAAATGATTACAGTGCTTTAATACTAATTTTTCAGAAAAACAAAGAGTTTGTCTTTCATGAAGTGGAATCCTTGATTGGGTAGGAAAATCACATTTTACCCTAACTAAAATGAAAAGCTATAGTTGATGCAGATCATCGTTACTGTCAAAAGATAATAATTTTGTGAACAGACTTTAAACTTGAGCTTAAATAGTTTTGCAAAATCTCCTCACACTTTTTTTCCTTTCTGATATCTTTACTGTAGAGCTTCTGTTAAATTAAGCGTGCGGACTCAAAGTAAAAATTGGTATCTACCTTAATTTAAGTGTTTCTTCATTCTCAGCACAACTGAGGCAATAAATATCATCACTTTCAATTTCATTGTTATATACTCTGGAGCAATTTATTTATCAAATTTTCAAAGCTATATTTCGATGTTATCAAAACTATAAATTTTAAAATGACAACAAAACTACAAACTTGTTTTAATATGTAAAGATAATAAAAGCTCAGAAACAAAATTTACTCTTGAATTAATACGTCCTCTTTCACTGCTTTGCTCTCCTGAAGTAAAGAAATAAGTACAAGCTTCACAGCTAACTGTCAATCTATTTAAGTAAAGTGAGTATTTCTGTATGCCCTGTGTAAGAATAAAATGTTTAAACAGTGTATGAGGATAATACATGGCACAAAATAAAAAAAAAGCCTTTGTATTTATAGTTCTAAAAAAACCGAGCAAGAAGAGTTTCATTTTTTAAACCATGTATTAGCTAGAGGCAAAAATAATTATCTAATAATAAAAGCCTATATAAAAGTTTTCACTATTTCAAAAGGATATTGGTTATCTGGGGTAGAAAGAACACACGGGTTGTCTGCTATGGACAGTTGTTGTAAACTATCCAGACCATTGAGATAACAAATCTGAGAGAAAGAAGATTCAGTAATGTCAAGTGGAACACTAATACACAAGCTACATTTAGTCAAATCAAGCATAATTTTAGTATTTGGCCCTGACAAAACTTATTCCAGATGGAAGATCAAAGTTGTAGAACTAATTAAGCATGTGCACTAATAGAATACTTTTATGGCAAATCAGATGAAAAGGACAGAGAACCATTGATTTAATCTGCCCACTCAATGGCATTATTGTCTAAATAGGTGCTTTGAAAAACATGACAAAGTATTTATGCAACTATTAAAACTAGCAAAACACCACACAGACAGTATAACAATAATTGTATGTATGTGTATATGACAGATACAAAAAAGTGAAAAAAGAGAGAGAGAGAGAGAGAGAGAGAGAGAGAGAGAGAGAGAGAGAGAGAGAGAGAGAGAGAGAGAGAGAGAGAGAGAGAGAGAGAGAGAGAGAGAGAGAGAGAGAGAGAGAGAGAGAGAGAGAGAGAGAGACAGACAGACAGATAGATAGACAGACAGACAGACAGAAACAGAGAGAGATACACAAAGAGGAATTAATTATGATGCTGTATTTTTCTTTTCTGCTAACAGAGTTACCTCGTTTAGATCACACAGGCTGTTGTCTGCCAAAGAAAGGACAGTGAGGCTCTGGGGTAGATTGTTGACAGCAGATTTTAGTGAGGAAATATTATTACTGTGTAATAGAAGAGTCTGCAAAAGCAAAAAATAAAAGCAAATCATTTAATGCTTTGTATGTATATGAATGAGATAACGGTTTGTATAAAAGTGAGTGACAAAATACACAGATCACTGACATAGGGGTCTCATAATTAAATTTGATTTAAGATGTCAAGTGTGAGTACAAAAAGTCAAATAAAAGATATTTCTATTTATATTTAATTTCTTGATTTAAAAAAAGAAGAAGAAGAAAGAAAATGAAACAAAGTCCTACCTTCAGCTCTTTCAAATGTTCCAAGTCAGATATCATAGAAATATCATTGCCTGACAAATCAATATAATGAAGTTGACCTCCATGCGGCAAATGTTCTATGGTCTGAAAAAAAAATTGATCCACTGCCCTGTCTCAACTTTATGCTACTGGTACAAAATATCTTAATAAAAATGTATCAAAATTAAAATCCATATAAAATAACGATCATGAAAATACTTTATATTTTTTCAGAGGGACTTAAAAGATCACTACAAAGGTTTATATCCCTCCCTCCTACATTCCTAATTCTGTGCTCAAATTCCATGATAAGATTTTGCATTGTTAAATCTCCACAACCTAAAAACTTATGAGATAGTTATTTTCTTTTTAACCTGACAGTAATCACAAGTAAGATTGCTTGGTTGTGATTATCAGTAATGATCAAATTATGTCTTCAAAATTGGAAACCAAAAATTCATGAGAAAGAGGTTAATCACACAACAAGGGACAAAATACAAAAAGTGTTTGCATCTAAACTTTTTTGTTAAGCATTCCTTGAGGCATGAAATTTAATAAATAGTATCTTTCCTTTTGCTGTCGTGGATAATGATCTTTATCTAAATGACTACCGCAACCAGACAAATGGTCAGTTAAAAAAAAGAAGATTGATATCATCAAAAGAAGGTAAAATATACAGGAAAAAACCCAGGAGTATCACAAATAAATGGGCAAACATGCAGATGGCTGTCAAGAATTGCTGAATCATTTTTATCTTTGATTTCATGTGTCTTGCATCAAATCAAAATGGGACAGATATCTCAGCTTTTTAAAATTTCTGATATTTCAAAAATGCATTTCTCTAATCTTAATTGACAAAACATTTGAAATTATCAGAGTTTTTTAAAGAGGTATTTCAATTTTATTTTGCTCACCAATCAGTACAAGAGGAAAAAGATCTCCTGCTGTTTAAAGTTCAAATTTCCTTAACTAGCTCAACACATGTGATTGCCAGAATATACTTACAAAATATGGGATGATGCAAACACTAATAAATAGATATTTAAATTGCAAAAACAGCATGCACATTTGTGCCAAACCTTGATTGAGTTTGAAGAAAGGTCAAGCCATGTTAGTCGATGGAGATTATCCAAACCTTCTATGCTGACAATGCTGTTGTTGGAAAGGCTCAGGACAGTGAGAGTAGAAACTGTCTGTATTCCTGACATTCGCACTATATGGTTGTTGATAGCAGACAGCTGGAAATTGTGTAAAAATTGGATGCTTTCATTAGTATTCAACAAAGTTCAACTCTGTCTCTTTATATATTTTAATCATAAGTACATTGTATTCAAGTCTTATTGCATTTAAGTAACTTAATATCCGGAAGTTCATTTGAACTTTCCAACTTAATAAGCATGATATGAGGAGAAAACAGTTTCAGAAATAACATAGGAAGTTCTATTACAAATTGATAAGTTTTCTTCAATTGATTTTTCTAAGATAAAAGAGACATACATTTTTACAGATGACATTACCCATGTTAAAAAATTTTTATAGGATATTTCTGAAATATATATGTATAAAAAAACTTATGGATTGATCTCTTGGTAGTTTTAATCAAATGAAGACTTTGAGTATACAGATCTCTAACAAAAGCTAAAGGATTGTTCAAAATTTTCTTCAAGCTATAAATACTTATGTACAGAACTGTACAGAGCTAGAAGAATACCAATTCAAATGATTTAATGAGCTGAAAACTGCAGTCTCTTGTATGTGAAATATCCAGAACTGAAGTAAAAAGTGAGAGGAAAATAATACTCCTATTATGTATGCATCTTTTAAATGACATTTTCAAATAATGTCTCGTGTGCACCTTGATTACCAAAAATGGTCTCTGTTGACTTAGGGTTTAGAAATAAATAATGTTTCTAACAGAAAAAAGAGAAGATAAATACAAGGTGTAGATATTTTTATTAATGATGCTTACAAGCCAGCAGTCAATGTACAAGTCAGTGGTATGGCAAAACAGATACAGCTACATTGTGTGTGTGACAACAAGAGGGATGAAACAAAAGGGAACCAGTAGATAAAACTATTCAAGTACATTTCTTTTAATTTTTCACCCAATGACTAAAAGAAATGAAATTCAAACAATGACACTTACCTGTGACAATTGGGAACATTTTTCCAAGTTTTCTAATCTAGCAATGTGGTTGTTGTCAAGTATCAGAGTCCTCAGATCCACTACATCTGGAATCTGAACAGAATTAAGACCTTGACCCTCTAGATCAACAATGCCTCCTTCCATCTCATCTGCCTCATCTGCTGAGGTACTTTCTAGAAAGGATAAGTAATCAATTTAACAAATTTGTCCCATTAGCAATGAAAAAATATCATTCATCAAAAGTAAAGTAATGAAAAGTTGAATTGTTAAAGTATAAAAATCCATTTCCAGAATCACTAAAAATTACTTACATGGTACATGTTTTTAAAATTGTTTCCACTGCTTCTTTACCCATCTCACATGTCCATTCATAATTTTTGACAATATATAAATATTAATTGTCCCAGTTCTTTCGATTTTTCTCAAGGTAGATTTGTGGTTATAGCTTAATACATTGAAAATTTAAAAAATTGGCCAAATTCTTGCCAAAAAAAGAAATAAAAACATGTTGGGTTGATGATGCATGTGAAAAACCTGCAACAGATATAGTTATGTTACAAAATTATATCTTAAAACAAATCAGACTAAGGAAGTGGGGCCTATAGCTGCCCAGGTATCATCCACTATAAAGAATAATAATCTTTGATCATAATACGTCTTGTAGATGGAAGTAACTTAAAAATTGATTTGCAAAATGAGGGACATAAGGACATAATGTATGCCTCTGTTTCAATATTAATTTTCAAATTCTATCGAAAAAGTAAATCATAGTAAGGATTTGAATTGTACTCAGCCACTATAATGGACTGTTTTGAATAATGCTATGTCACATGTCACCTGCTGAATCACACATTACATGTGAAAGATGATTTGTGGGGAGAAGAGATAGATAGACAGAGAGAGAGAGAAAGTCAGAGATAAAGAGAGGATAGACTGAAGAGCTGTAAAGCTTGACTGATGAAAATTGCTAAGTACATGTTCTTGTATTAGGATAGTTGCTGATGCACATTTATTTGATTCACATGATTCATTTACTTTACAGCTTGCAGTTTTATCAAATTAAAACAGATTTATCTTGTAATTTTATAATCACAATGAAACAAATTCAAAGTTTGTGATTTCTCTACTTACATTTTTTTTGAGTAGTTTTGTTTTCTTAAAAGTAACTTACAAAGGATATCATTGTTTTCTTGTAATTTAAAGAAACAGATGTGTTACATAAAGCAGGGTTCGAAGGAACTTTTGAATTAGAAGTAATCTAGATTATACGTAGAATCAGAATGCAGAAGACATCTGGGCCTTTACATGAATTCTATGTGTATAGCTTAAATAAGTCTGACAAAGTCAATCACAAACAAAGAATGGATCATCTGACATGAATTTCAATTTGACTTCAGTGTTCCCTTTTATTTTAGAAGTTAGATGTCACACCATGTATTGTACTGGTCTCTCACAGATATTGATTCTCCGTCTGACACATAGGCCTCAATGTTGCCAGTACAATTTGTTCTTTTTCCTCTATCATCATTCTCTGAAGATTTTCATGTCTCTTCATGTAGCCGAAGAATGTTGCCTTTTTCATGCACAAGGTATTTTGTTAATGTCATTTCTTTTCTCTTAGCTTTACTTTTTTCCAGCACCTCTTCATCCATGATGTTTGACTAATATGTCGGTATATGCTAATAGTTTCTTTTCTAACATAATTGTACCAGTTCAGGTCTCAGATCCATAGAAAAGTGTTGACCAAATCTGCTGTCCCAAGGCAGAGCGACGTATCTGACAAAATCTGAAATTTGCATATTTTTGCTCGAAAAGACTCCCAAGGCCATTAGGCATCTTATGTCAATTGCAGGAGGATGTATCTGCACTACAAATAGGTTATTTTACTATGTCAAACAGAAGTAACTGAAGGGCAGTGCCAATATTCAAAATGGCAGAGCGACATAACTGCAATTCCAATGGCAGAGAGTCGTATCTGTGAAGTTATGTCGATCTGCCATGGGTCAGACACACCAAGTTTGCATTTACGTCAAGTCGCACACCTTTGCAAGGGATGTTACTGAAGGGATGAGTGTAATCCAAGCTCCGCGTTGGCGCAGTCGAAACAACATTGCTAACAGTCTTCAGCCTTTTTTCAAAGTATAAAATAAATCAGTGCATTCTCCATTCAAAGTAATGGCTAACAGGGTGAGTAGTTTTTTTGTATTAGATGTAAAACATTCAGAACATCAAAATTTGGGACTCAGACTCAGACTGCAATTCAAATGGCAGAGAGAGTGCATCACTACAGAAGGGAGCATGCACCAAATCCCCTCTACCTGCCTTCTGATATAGCAATAACTGACTTTTGTCGAGAAGTGAAGCGAGTCTGTTTAGAGACATATCAAAAGGAAGTGGAAAGAATGAATATCAGTTTTGCTGTGTTGGGCGCAGAAGAGTGTGAGTAATGCAAAAAGCACTCGAAGCACAGGGACGATAGAGGCACCGCAGAGACATGCGGGTGTGAGCTGTGCCAACACCATTCAGAGCACATAAGGAGAAGGGTCGAGGCCAGGGCTGCTTACAAAATGGATGCGAGAAGAACCCCTGATGATCAAGAGGTGATAACATCTGTTGACCTTCAAAAGGTCATGATGCCACCCCGCCTGCCAGGAGTCAAGTCATGCCCCTTCACAAGAAGAATCATTGTGGTTTATGAGCCATTTGCGGGACTTGGCACATCAAGTAATAACATTGCAGTTGTGTGGAATGAGTCCGTTACCGGTAGAAACATCGATGACATCAGCTGCTCTGCATATTGGAGCTTCTTCAAGATGGAGAGAGATGCAAAATCCTTCATCCTGTGGGGCGATAATTGCAGCGCCCAGGATAAAAATCGGACTTTTTTCAGTTTTCTTGCCACAGCAGTGAACAGCCAAGACATCTCGGCTGATGAGATAACTTTTAAGTACCTCAAAAGCAGCCACACATTCACGGCTGCTGATTCGGTGCACCACAACATTGAAAGGGAACTGAAGAAATGTGGGGATGTCAGAGACTTTCAAGTGTAGGTTGATACCCTGGAGAGAGCTCGATGCAAACTCATCAGCATGGATGCAACCAACTTCAAGTGTTGGAAAGATCACTCCAACAGAGCAACAATAAACAAAGGCAGCTACAAGCTCTCGAACATGGCAGTTGTCCAGTTCAGAAGAGGGGCACGATTGCTCTTCTACAAGAAGGCTCATGGAAGCAATAGCTCTTTCCTTATAGCTGATTTCTTGAAAAAGAAATCTGACATTAGTGTTCTGCCTGAGGACAGGAGCACCCCTAGGGGAATTCCTGCATTAAAAAAGGATAGTACTGTCAAGATCTTGTGTCCTCTGATGCCCCGGTCCAGAGCTTTGTTCTGGGAACAGCTGCCACAAATAATGAAGCTGTTGATCTTATCAATACTTTTTAAGTCATGAGTTTTTGCTTCACAAAATGTTTAAGGCTTTTGAAGATTTTCTGTGGAATATCCTTTTTCATTTAGATCAATTGAAATACTCAATTTGGTTTTATTTTGTGTTTGACCGATTGTGATCAAATACAATGGTGTCTAGCAGACACTAACATTATTGATATAATTTGCCAATTTCAGATGTTTGATTCTATGAAGTAGTCTAAACAATGTTCTATGATTAACGAGCTACTGCCGAATAGTATACCTTTTGTTCTTCATTATGTTAAGTTCCGTATATTGAGAATAGTGAGCTTTATTGTTAACATACATGTTTCTCTTTCGATTTGGTTTTAAATTTAACTTTCAAGAATGAAACATTTGAATACTTATTATCATGTTTATTGATTTGTTTGAAGAACTGTCCCATGGGATATCAATTGCTTACATTTGTTGACAACTAATAACGTAATTTTCATCGTCCCAAGGCTTTGGAATCATATTATTGTTTTGCTTACTTTCAAAGAGCTCTAATTCTTGTAAAATGCACTTTAAGTTTGCTCTACGTGTTTCAAGAAAATGCAAAGCTTTATTTCTTGTTTTGTTTTTGTTTTCTTGTTTTTTTGGTTGCTTTTTTATTTATGCTCCAAACAGGATGTCATGCAATGTTACGAATGTTTAAAGTTTAAAGGGAAGTTTAAATAAAAAATCAAGGTCTAAATAAAGATCATTTTGGAAAATTATCTGAAATTTCTCGAGTTACGTCATTTTTCCTTAAAACACACATGACTATGTTCTCTGAAAAAGTCGATGGCAGAGCGACGTATCTGCAATAACATCATTTCCTGCGGAAAATATGTGGAGTTTAAATATATTTTGCATATTAAAAAGTAACTATCTACTCTGACATCATGCAAGATTAGGATTGAATTCAAGCAAAACTTTAGTCAGGCAAATGTTAAAAAGTCTTTGGCGATTTACTCAAAACCATAAATAGTGTAGATATGTCACTCTGCCTTGGGACGGCTGAAATGTATCATTAAGTCAAAGGTATCTTTGTTGACATTGATAGGTCAAGGCAAGTGAATAATTTGAACACATCTAGTAAGATCTTTTGTCAAGACCTATTCTTCTTCTTCTTACTTCATTGTTGGATCTACCATCTTCTGTTACAAGACCACCCAAATATACAAATGAAGTCACTTGTTCAAATAAAATAAATATTTTTATTTGGGGTGCACTGTCTTTCTTTGAGACAAATTATGATTCTGTTTTTTTATGTCCATATATATAAAGACTGTTTTCTTCACTTTCTTTTTCTTACTATAATGAATAATGTTTTGAAGTTTTGTTGTATTTTCCACGAGTAGCACACTTTACAGTATTAATATGTTGTTCTCAGAAACTATTTTCAATTTTGAGTTCTACCATGATGGGCAAAAAAATATATAGAAAACGGGTAATACCGCAGTGTTGCGGTCCCGGCTCTATAAGTTGACAGTGCGGCCATGGTGGATACAATAAACTAGCCAGTTTTTCACTACAAATTAAAATGAGGCACTGATCTAATCAAATCATTATCTTGCCAAAATCAAAAGGCAACTTCTTCAGTAAAGGAATTTCCGTACAAAATATTAAACTAGTTTTGGCTCCAAGCCGTACCGCATATTCCCCCATATAGTCCATGGTTGCAGGTAATAATGTGAAGCTCTAATCATTAAACCTACACGAAAGTATGTTTACCTTCGCGATCCGCCATGTTGTAAATTATTATTTTGGCGGTTGCTTCCGCTACGGTGCGAATGGGTTTTTCTTGAAATTGAATTGAATTAGTTTGTTCAAAATTTATGTTGAAATATTAAAATAGCAATAAGTCTGAATATTTATAACTGATATATTGGTACCTTTTGCTCATGCTGAAAAAGCAAGAATATTAACATTTATTAGAATTTGTACGACTGCGTCACTGTCAAGAGCACTTAGTTTCGCTCTTTTCACTTCCGGCAGCCAAGATGAGGTAGGAAAATAAACTTTTACTTGTAAACAAGGATTTCGAATCGCAAATAATCTGAGTGGATAATGATTTATGTAACTACCTGTTTTTGTCACAGTGTTGTTTAAGATGATTTCTTAATCCTATAGTACCGTATGTAACCTCAAAAAGAGTAAAAGGGGTGTTTTACACATGGATATCGACGGATGTAGGCTGATCGAAATCTACCCTGTTTCTTTATTTTCAGGATCGAACTGTGCTCATACAGTGGGTACAAAATTTACCCTGGCCATGGCAAACGTATGGTTAAGGCTGATGGAAGGGTAAGTTGACGAAGTGCAGTCGTTTGGGTTAACTTCTAATATCTTCCTTTAGCATTATGATGATAAAGGAGGTTAAATTTAGATTAGTTTTAGGCTTTTATTGTCAAACAAAGCTCTTATTCAATTTCTTGTCTTGAAAAGCATAGATAATTAATTTGAGCAGTTTTGTATTTGTAAGTATGTAGTCAGGCGAAGCGAAATAGGCTAGATCTATTTATTAATGTTAGTATGCTGTTTTCGTATGTAATAAAACTCTATTCGGTAATTTCAAGTTTTATTGAGTCTGATAGAGACTTTAAAAGTATGAAATGTCTAGGCCCAACCAGTGTTGGGTATAAACTCCTTCCCAACCATCTTAGCACATTTAAAGAGTGGATCTAGATGTGGTTCCTTTCAACACTGGTTGGGAATAAGCAGAGCCTAAACTATATTTTTTTTATAAATACACATATTAAATGTTGCTTTGTTTAGGTCTAATTAGATTTCAGCTATGATGGAACTGATACAAATGTCAATGCAAAGATGGCAAAGGTTAATGCGGCTGTGATAATGAATGAATAAGGGCCAGTATTTGTATTCTATATTTATGCCCCTTGGTCCTACACCTTCATCCAGTTTAAGGTCTCAAACATGATTCTGGGATGTATGATCTTTATAAATTTGAAGCACTTCATTGCAAATTGGTTATTTAGTGTTTAAAACTTTTTTTTTGTTTTTTGTTTTACATAAAATGATAATTTTGATTGCTGTTATATGACAATAGTTGATCCAGCTTTCTTTGATAGTTTGCATACTTATTAAAGGTAGTTGATCTCCTAGATTTCATAAATCACTTTTATGGGTCATTTAAGACTGAAATAGTTTAATTAACAGACCAAAAATCTTTGCATATTTGAGACCTTACAAACCACTGTTATGCTAAACCTACAAAGTTATGGACGCTTATTTGCAGCTAGAGTGCGTCATTACTTTTCAACTAGGTTTATTTGTTCTTTGCAGCGGACTGGAAGGTTCAGAATAAGATTTCCGTTAGGACACATTCACTACAACATCTATGAATTTTCTTGATCAGTAGGCAGCATTAAAAGAACTTCTTTTGCTCTTTTCTAGACATTCAATTTTCTTAGTCACAAGTGTGAGCGCTCTCATATGATGAAGCGTAACCCTCGAAAAATCAACTGGACTGTCCTTTATAGAAGGAAGCACAAGAAGGGTCAAGTAGAGGAAATATCAAAGAGGAGAACCCGCAGGACACAGAAATTTCATAGAGCAATCACTGGAGCTACCTTGAGTGACATCCTGGCCAAGAGGAATCAGAAACCAGAGGTTCGCCAGGCTCAGAGAGAACAGGCGATAAGGTGAGTATATGTTTCTATATCATGTGTCTTCTCTTCTTGTGCTGATGAGAAAAAAAAAGTTACATTAAAAATTTGTATCTGCAATAGAAATGATTAACTGGCAGTGAAAGTGAAATAAAAAAACAACAAAATTTTAATAACTTTTGCAATAGGGGCAATTTGTAGCATTCAGGAATCATTGAAAATGAGTTGACATATTTGAATTCGACTTTACAATGACAAAATTGGCAAGGCAATGAGGAGAAGGCTGTAAATTTAGATTAATCAAACACGTATTGAAAACATCCCAAATACGATAAATATTCAACTTCAAAGAGCTTAGATGAACTACAGATATTAATTGAAAGAGAATTTGAAGATGAAACCAAATCTGAAACTCTCTTGACCTAGAAAAATTTAGTTTTCAAGATATATTGAAAAGAAATGTATCTTGCATCATATAGAGGACACAGTGTGTGACAAGGGAACATCTTGTGCCACTCTATCATTACTTTTATAGCATATTTGTTCTCATGAAAGTAAACAAAGCTCAAAACACTTTTTGAAAGAAAGCACGTCTACATCGAGCTCAAATCAAGTCAGTGCTTTCTGCTGATAGCTCTAAAACAATATGCAAAAGCCTAGATCTAATCCACAGGTGTGTACACTAAAACTTAGAAAGTACCATAGGTGACACTCACGTCCAATCAAAGGCTAAACATACTTCATGAAGCTGCAAATGCAGTTTTTCAGCAGTGAAATCGATGATCACATTTGCACACAAAAAAGATGGACCGAACAATATTTCCAGGATGCTTACCAGTAACTGAAAGTGATAGAGTACATCATTCGGTAATTTTGTACCTGTACACCCACTCTCACCAGAGTGCTGTTTCTTGTCTTTCTGGTCGACCTTGACCTCGACAACCATATTATAAGTGAAAGTTGTCGTGATTACGTAACTTATTCTAGGCTGAATTTTATGGAATGTTGAAAAAATAAATGAAAAATGATGGGGGGGGGGGGGCCACAACCACAGAGTTTAAAAAAAATAATATTGATAAATACAGCTCTTACCTTTACTCCATCTCGGCTACTTCAAACACCTCCGAATCGCTATCTTCCTCTACTTCACTGTTTTTTTCGTTACCAACACTAGATTTTTCTACAGCGCCAAATACGCTGATCCTCACGGTAAGTACACTTAGAAGTGCAATGTGGACAAATTATTTCAGAAGGTAAAACACAATGAGATCTTAAAAATGATAATGACTTAGTGACGTTATTATAAAATTCAGCAATAACTTGAAAATAATCTAAAGAGCACTTATCACAAACAGCCACGAAGAAAATCAAGATCAAGATCAAAACACATCAGCTGGTAAGCCAAATGAATAAAGACAATGAAATGAGAAACACAAAAGACGCCAAGAAAGTGCGCTTTTATTTGGGCATGCGCATGGGTAATTGTAAAGACGGAAGTAATTAACATGCAAAAAGGCACCTACCTCGAGCAAATCAGTACGCCAAAGTAGGTCAAGGGATAAGAAATAATCCAACACAAAAAGTCATATATCTCAAAAACTATTTATATGTGACGAATAAAATCTTCAAATTCGTATTCAGTGCATTGAAATCTAACAGAAACACATCATTTCAAATGCCAATGCGAGACGGGTGTACAGGTAAAAAAATACCCATCATTCTGAAGGGACACACTGCACATGCTCCTTCTTAAGTGGCTCCAGCAGTTAAGATATCAACATGTCAGTAATTGTTTAGATCTCGATCCTTATGATCCCCTGTGTATTAAAAATCAAGCCAGAAACCCAAATTAAATGCTTATAGAGAAAGCTTACATTAATGCCAAGGGGCGACATACAAAACACTTGTCATAAAGTTTCCATTTGTGTGTGTCAAAGGTAAACTTTGAAATTTTCCTGTCTCACTTAATGACCTCTGAGGATGTTTAATCAAGGTTTGAATCAACCTGATCTCTCTTAAAAGGATAGACCAGCTCTGTGAAGCACACATCAATGAAAAAGGGATAGTTTGTGTTGCTTTATCAGACATTGAGTTGACAAAACAAATGAAAAATATCAAACAGCATTTACTTGTCTAAGTAATTTACATCTTCAACATTACATATCATGTAAAATATGTTATTCATAACTACAGTCGAGCACAGATTCCTCGAATTCAATGGGGATTTTTTTAAAGGTTTAGAAAACATTCTTGTTTTAGCACCTGTGCCCATGATTTACGTTTGGAGCTATCGTGAATATTTTGAAATAAAGAGGCTTCATGTTATTTTGGCTACTTCTGTACAATTCCGAGCATTACGGGTATGCAAGAGCCGCCATATTTTTTTTTTTTTTTTAGTATTTCAAACAGTAGATTGAAGACAGATGCCTCCGAGCAACCTGATCTGTCATTCCTAACTTGTTTTATGTGAAAACTTGATTCCATACCCTAGTGTCTATTGGATCTTGGTGCTAGATCTAGACTTAAGGTCTATATTCAGATCAGGTGCACAAATTTCTTTCTAGCTAGGTGTAAATTGAGTCTAAAATAGGCATTCAATAGACGATTACTGGATAAGGATCAAAAGCTAGGGCATCTGTGCACAAATTGTTTCAGAAAAAAAAAAGGAATGGCAAGGCGTGCTTGTTCAAAGAAAAACAGTTGTGTACAGCACTTGATCTAAATTTAAGATATATGCGAATGTGATGAATTTTTTATACAAGTTATGTTCTGTCAAATTTCTAAAGAATCAAACACTTTCTTTCTTTAACTGAGGACTGATCGTCAAATAGTGTTTAAACTGAAACTATTTACACGAAAATTTAGGAATAAGAAAGGAATTATCCAGAATGTAGAGAAAATCGGAAGAGGAATTTCTGATTTCAAGAAATCCTTGTTCAATCTTATTGTGTTTTACTGCATTTGTGTTACAACTAAGGGACATAGAAATTAGTGTTTGTCTTTTCAAACCTGATTGTGGAATACACCTTTTTTGTTTTATTATAATTATTATATAGAGAGATTAGAAGTATGATAATTGCTCTAAGAGATATTTTTTAATAGTATTTGGACTTGGATGTCATAGTACAATCGTGATTATTTTCGAGGAGCTCTAGTTTTTTTAAGCACTGCTTAAAGATCTAGATCTCAAGGGCTGTAAATGATGATATCATTATTCTGTTTCAGAATAAAAGTCTTTCTGGGAAAAGTAACTGATCTTACAAATGTAAAAATAGGTTCTTTTGCATACCAATTTGGTTTTGTGTTCCCTTCCAGCAATAAGTCTATTTGAATTTTTTTTGCATTTCTTCAGAGCAAGCTTAAATTTTTATCCTTTCTCTCATTTTTGTAATGAGTCGAAATAATCAGAAGCTGCTTTTTTTTTTTTTTAAATAAATGTGATTATGTTGAAATCCTGATAGTACTTTTTCAATTGTCAAGTGTTGCAGATCATGATCTTCCATGCCTCTCAATCCCTCATCACTTTTAGTGCATCTGTCACAGGTCATGGATTAAGCCATTTTGTTAGTCATCAAACATTTTTTCTCATTTCCCCTGCTAATTGGAATGATTGAAAGAAAATGCAGCACTGTGTACTTTAATTAAAACTGCTTTATTCTCATGATAATATGGAAAGGTTTTTGTTGAACTATATAGAATCACTGTATATCAATGAATATCTTATTTCATCTGGCATTTTGAAAAAAAATTCCTGTGCAGAAGACAAACAGTTCTTTCCTTACTAAGAGAAAAAGATTCTTTTTGGTATGCCAGAGATGTTTTTACAGTCAAAATTGGCTTGCCTTTCTTTTATTTTGTTTGAGTACTTGTTGAAGACATCACAGGTCGCAAACATAAGTTTTACTTCTATGAATAACTATCAAACCTGGATGTTTTCAGCCCTTTGTAAAATGGGAAATTTTCGTGCTAAAGGCTAATATTGTACTGAAATTGGGTGCTACTTGATTGCCAACTTACGATTCGTAAATCCTGGCAATATAAGCTGACATTCCGGCAGTGGTTGCCTGAATTTAAGTAGAAATGCAAAAATGAATTGCGACAACTTCACAGCATAGCCCAAGCAAGGCCAAGATTCTTTTTTCAAATTACATGTAAATCCAGGTATAGTTCCATTTGCTACAGTGTTGAAATATTGATGTAGATCTTTGAAGATAGATTAAGATGTCATTGGGAGATAAATATCTAGATCCTGGACTGATTTCATGATGGCTGAACAGTTTGTTGAACGGACAGCCAACTTGAAAACTATAGGAAATGGAATAAGTAACAAGTTTTGATGGCCGTGGTTAGGAGAAAAGGATTTTAGTGGTGATTAATTCTTAGATTATGTAAGAAAACAGTCAAAACCGGGCATGGTATTTTGTGTTTTTTGTGACCAAAGGCTAGATTATAGTTAAAAAGGCAGATGTCAGTGAAAAAACTTGTTTGAATGGATCTTCATCATAATCTAAGGGTACAATCAAATTATTCATGTTTATTAATCGAAATTGGAATAATTCAAGGAAAATGTGTAAGGAGATAGGGCTTTTGGTATTGATGGGGATGAGAATAGGGTTTTAACTGAAGATGTATATAGTGTTTCAAGAGTTGTGATCTACCTTTATAGTGTTATTTGAATGGTAGTGACGTTTTAAAATGGTTTTGAGACAAGTTTTAACATTTTTCAAACCAAATATTTAGATGTCATGGTGTTATGTCCATAGTATCCTTAATTTAAAATATATGTTCTGGAGAAGAAAAAAATAATTGCAATTGTAAGAATTTAATCACTATGTAAAATCCAAAACAACACAAAATGTGACACAAATAATGTAAAGAAGCTTCAACTGATTCTTTTGCTTTGATATTAATCTCTTAAGTATGTCATTTTATCTTTTCCAGAGCATACAAAGAAAAAGCAAAGGCAAAGGAGGCGCAAAAGAAGGCATCAAAGGTAATACAGTAATAAACAATATTTACTTTCTGTTTAATTTTCATGGAACTGAAGACACTCAAGGTGATATTAACATTTTTTGTAAGACACATGACACTGAATTGCTTTGTTGAACATTTGTGGTGTACCTGATATATTATGAGGGCTCCTTCCTTGGACTGAGCAATTCTCTTACATTAGTGACCAAATTCATTCAGATAGTATACATTTAAGTTTTATATCTATAATACTTTAGTAGAGATGAAAATTAAGGTTGCTTGATGTGTTCTGTAACCAGATTTTAAATGGTATTGCAGACCTGCAATTCATTCCGATTTTATCGGAATCATTTAGATTTTTTATGGAAATTGGGTCCTTTTCTGAATGTTTAGGAAATATACCAATGTTTTTCGGAACTAAGTTTTCACCTCCAGGATGAAAAACATTTCCGCTTTTTTTTAAATTAGGCCTACAAGATCGACAGACAGACAGCACAAAAGAACAAATAAGAACGATATAGTTATGTTATATCGCTTTTGTTTTTTTTTATTTTTAGTAATATATTATCGAATGCAGTATCGAAATTGATATTAATATTTTAGTTGCGACCACCCCAAATATTGATTCTGCCAAGTTGTTTACTTTATCGTTTATTCGTCTGGGTTTCACCGTTTCTCCATCTTCATATCCAGACTTCGCCATTATTTCCAACGTAGGATTAATCTTATTATATCTTAACGTTATAAGAATTTCTACTACAGGACAGTGCTTTTTACATCTAGATCTTGTCAGTTATCAAGATCTATTGAGAAATCTTAAATAAAATAGGTCTAGCATAAATCAAATGACACGAGACTCTGTAATAATTGTAGGTCTTTTAAAAGTAAAAACTAGATCGAGATTTAGATCTAGATCTGATTATAAGATTAATCTTGTTTGGATCCTTTATCCGGATGCAGACGTTTCAATCTGCACAAGATCTACGATTTTGATCATTTTATCTTATGTAGGTCTATCTAGATCTAGGTTACATTTAAAATAATCATGCAAAACTAGTCTCGCCATCCTAGTGTAGTTTTTGTACTTAGATTGACCTGTTTCTCAATGAAGTGATTGAACAATAGTTTGGATTACGCTGTTTAGATTATTTATAAAATAAAATATTCCAACTTTCCAACAAATTGTCAATTTGCTCCACATGAAATATCTGGTTATGTTCTCAACAGCTGGCTAGATATAGCAAAATTCATAAGATTTTTAATTTTCCAAGTCAAGTGTGAGAAAGGCCTATACATCATTCAGAAAAATAATCTAAAATCAGGAACGCAGCATCAAATCTCATATTTTTTTTTTAAGCCTTTCGGGTAAATTGACTTCTTTTCATATAAAAATGAACCTTTTGAATTCATGTTGTACACTTCCCACACGAGCTAGGTTGGCAGCTCTGCCCTTTGTGAACTTATCAAATACAACATAATACCAATGCCACCCACTTTATTGAGTCACTTCAAAGTATTGTAAGGCACAGAGCACTTGATTTAAACTTAAAGATGTATGGAAAAGAAATGCTAAAAAATTTCACAAGGAAGAATTACAAACAAATCTTGTTTTTATCAGAGTTGTGAGTTACACAGATGAATAAACATCGATCAAAGACAGCAGTATGTGTTTTTAAATGTATGCTATAGAAGACAAAATAAAGCGAGTCGTTCAGATTTTTTTTGACAGAATCATTCAGATTTTCTTTCTTTGGTGCAAGGGCAAGGATTCTTTTGAACGTGCAGTTGACAAAAGATTTCTCCAATTGTCTGCAAGCTTGTGTCTAGATAAATTCATTTCCCTTCCCCCCCCCCCCCCATTTAGATATAGATATAGATATATATACACAAAAAGATGTGCAAATAAAGTGAAAAGGAAAAAATTCTACATGTAGATCCCATCTGGTAGGAATGCTCATGTTTAAAAGCAGTCTTCCAATACAGTAGAACATGACTACAGCGGGATTTTTCGTTCCAGAAGAAAAATCCCGCTGTAGGGAAACAAAGGGAGTTTACCGAAAATTAAAAATAAACATGCAAAATTATCTCCCTTGTCCATTAAAAGTAAATGAACATGACCCCTAAGCCTAGACTTGACCTTTTTGGTTTACTTTGAGTGCCTCTCACTCATCACTTAGCCAGCCGCTCCGCGCTGCACGCAGCTGACTGATCAGTTCGAGATCGCCTACACTGGCTACAATTAATAACCAACTCCCTCCCTCACACACGCTTACAGATTATGCCCCATCCCACCCCCCACCTTTACTCCCCTTGACTCAGGTGTGGCCAGCAAAGGCTTGGCTTTGAGCCAGCTGAGATAAGAGAGACTTACTTTAAAAAAAAGGAAAGAAAGAAAGAAAGAAAACGCTGCTCCTCTTGTTTACACCTGCTCAATCGCCCCCGCTATATCCATGTTCAGTACTTTTCCTGTCCCGTTTAATCCAAGCAATGGTAATAGAGTTTACATAAGGAAAAAAAAGGGGATCGCTGTGAAGTCCCGCTGCAGCGGCTGCCGCTATATTCATGTTCTACTGTATTAGTTGGTCTATACAGCTTCAAATTATCTTATCTTGTGAGAACAGATATAAAGATAAATCTGACTAAATTGTGCAGCAAAGTTTATGTAGGCCTCATTGACCTCCAGCTTGAAATATAAAAAAGTTGGAGGAGAATGTTGATGGTAGCTGATTTAGTTTAATAGTATCTTCAAATAATTCTCTAGGTGAGATGTGGGTTGCTTCTGCAAACATAGATTTGTGATGACTTTCCTGCAAGTTCTTTTTGATTTTGAATTCAATTGCTTGGTTGGAACAATTTCGAATAAAGTTGTTTTTCAATTTACAGTCTTTAAGAGATGAAAATGATCCTAACGGGGAAAAAATTGAAAATGAAAAGGCTTTCTTTTGTATTTTACAAGCCCTTCTCACAGAGCCCCACCTCTGGCCAAAAGAAAAAAGCTGGTTTTCCCATCATTAATACAAACCAAAGCAGGTCCATTTCCATTTCTAAGCTTCTTAGATTAATTAATGTATTTGCACCCTTCTTAAATTTATTAATTCAAATGATCATTTAATAATGAAGCTTGTGAAATGGAGTTTTTGGGAAGTGAATTTATTCTTCTGGGCTAACCAAATAACTTGATATAGGAAAAATGATAGGCGGTTAAAAATCATTTTGGATTAGTAAAGTATAGTTAACCAATTTTTGTGGGTATGTAAAAGTATTATATTTTTAATAGTGTGTGGTACAGAATTGCTGTGATGAACATTTGTGGTTTACCTGATATCCCATGAGGGTTCCTTCCTTGGACTGAGCAATTCTTACCTTGCACTGCATATTGAATACAGATTGCTTTACATACTTGAACGCCTTCTGTAGGCTTTTATCAAGTCATTAGTATTAAATACCACTTATAAGCTTAGACTGACTGTTGAGGAATTCATAAGTCAGAGACTATCAAGACAAGGATATTAAACGTGATAATCATCCTCCCAATAGCTTTTGTTGTTAGAAAGTAGGACAACAGTTGGGAATTATAGTGGTTGCAAAAAAAAAAAAATATTTCAGAGCTACCCTTTGATATATTTGTATAAGATTTTCTGTTTTTAACTCAAATGCGCCAGTATATTTACATATCGTGCAATGAAGTGTTTTAAAAAGAAATACCTCAGCAGGGGCGCAAAATCTAAATAAGATCTAATTAAATTACAAGCATTATTGTCCATTGAAATGAACAGGTGGCGAAGATAAATACTTGACAGATTAAAATTCAGTAAACTTCATCACTGTACATCCGGTGTTTTTTAGAAGTGATGGTGAATAAAAAAATCAAAGTTGCCCTTCAGAATATAGATATATAAAAGTAAAAAGTTACTTCACGTGATAATTTTAAAAGGTGTGATACATGGCAGCAGTGGCCTCATGCAAACATGTATCAAGCCTAGCTTTTAAATCACATGACATCAGAAATCAGTTTTGTTTTTTTTTCCCAAGGTAATTGATGCTGTTTCACTGTGTGGCTATTATTTTAATGAGCACTAAAATTTCTAATTGCATCCTGAGCAGAAGAATGGTGGTTTTCTGTTTTCCTTGTTAGTGCCTACATGTACTGAATTTTTTTTTTAATCAAGATAAAAAAAATCAGTAGTGCTCCATTAAGTATGGTTTTGAAGTGAGTCCATAAATCCCAGAAGATCATTATTACATGTCCCGCTACAGTACGTCTTAGGTTAACCATTTGGACTACAGGTTAAAAAGGATGGATAAGTTATTAATTCGAAGAAGCCACAATACTGCACAGCACTTAAGTAGAATTTGGTAAGCAAAATTCAAAAAGGTTTAGGCAAAATAAAATCGATTGCTAAAAAGGAACAAAAAATTTTTGTGCACATTAATTGAATACTAACAAGGATCCTGGAATTATTCTATTAAAGTGTGGGAACTTCTTGTTGTTGTATGTTTGTCATGATCTTAGAGTAAAAAATATTCAGAGCTAGCAGTACAGTTAACCTCGCATACAATCTGTTTTTTTACTTTGCGATTAATGGTAGGAAACAGGGCCATTTACGATTCTCACATTGATATCACAAATTTGTGAGGCTTAGGTCTTTAAAATTGGCACAACAATCAACTTGGTTTGAATACTTTCTTATTAACCATTATGTTCTAGCAATAACTTGGCTATAAACCCAATGATACTGTACAGGTATAAAGATGACAAAACTCTACCGTAAAATTCAGTGATTTTTTTTTTTTTTGTATCCAAGAAATGTAGGTCACATGACTATGACAGCTGGTAAAGTTAAATACATCGTCTTCTGATATTTCAGTAAACAAATTCACAACCAGCAAGCAATATAATCTGAGTCAAACACAGTGGTATAGAATCTATGTATAACAGTTTTTTGTCTGTGGGACTTGTGCTTCATATGGCAATGGAGAATCAGTAATGTCTAATGATTAAGTTATTATTAATCTTACGCACTGAAACTTTTATCACTTTGTCCACTTGCTGTTTTAAAAAAAATTAATCTCACAGCAAAATCCATTTATATTTAAACTTGAACATTTTGCTGTATCATAAAACTTCAAATTAAATGACTGAAAAATGCATGATCTGGAATCGGTAATGGCTCTTTGGCTGGAACATAGTCTAGAGGATTATTTATACTCTCCTCATAGAGGTCAAACAGTATGTACAGTGTAGAGCTCAAAACCACCAAAGAGCTATCTCCTCTCTAAATCTGACTGTCATCCTTGAGGGTTATAGATGCAGTGACTTAGTTTCTGTTTCAGCTTTTCATGACGATTATTGAGTACTCTCTCACTCAGCTGAGATCGCATATGATTGGTAGCTCTCTTGTCCATAAGATTATGTGATTAAAATACAATCTATAAGATCGTTATGTATAGATTACCAATGCTTGTGCAGACCACGGCTATGATTAAAGCTTTTGCAAAAGTTTCTCTTCACATGCCCTGGTCATTCATAGAGTAGCATGACATCAACTTTAAGTGGAGGTGAAATCAGGCAAAAAAAAAAATAACAAACATATATATTCAAATTAGAGCAAAAAGATTTTTCTGGACTAGTTTTTGCTAAGTTATGCTTGTCTTAGATTTGTAAGGGATTGTTCAAAATTCGTTTTTACCTGATAGACTGACATATTTCCTAATTGCATCCAGTTCTAATAAAATGAAAAAGTAAAAAATTTGAAGTAATTATGGATTTAATGAGGCCACTGCTGCCACAACTTTCTGCACATATTTATCTTAAAAACCTGTGAGAAGAAAGTAAAAGTAGAGAACATTATAAATGGGTCTGGAACAATAATTATCAGCCGAAAATAAATATTTTTTTTGTAAACTAAACCTAACTAAATGGGGATTTTGGAACCTAAAATGTTTAATTTTAATATATTGCTGTGATGAGTTCTTGTGGATCCCCCTGATTCTTTATGAGGGCACCTTCCTTGGACTGAGCAATTTCAAGCTAGTTGTGTGCTTGTTTTTTTTTTTTTTTTATTAATATTAATCAGATTTGACAAATAGCTTTGAAATTGATAAGAGCAAGATATTGTAACTAATTGAATATACACTGTAATATTATCATTAGAAATACAGTAAACTTGTGATGAAACGGCACAGGCTGGACTTTTTTTCGTTGTGCTGTTAAAGCAGAGGTCATTAAAAGCATCTGATTTGTTAAAAAGAAAAAAAAATTACAGAAATGGGACTTGGCTCAGAAAATTCAAACATTAACACAGGTTGCTTTGCTTGATTAAATGGCTATCGAGTATGATTTGTACTAGTCAAGCAAATCTGTACATTTTCAGTTTGTTTTTTAAATTAATTTTACAAGGACAGGTGAGAACTAGTGACTTCAGGCTATGCCTCCCCATCTCTCCCTGCCCCAATTTTTTTTTTTTTTTTTTCTTGTTTAAAAAGATGGTCTGGATGCAACACATCAAACACAGGCTTTCCTTACCTAGATCTTTTGGTCAATGCACAATTAACTGCAGCCCTAATGTCCTTCTCCTTAAATAGACTCAGTCAGTGCCGAGTGCATACACTTGTGTGTCAGGGCAATGAAACAAAGTACCCAGTAATGCCAGTGATTATGCCAAAGTGAGTCATACACACCCATGCTAGTGGATCTATTTTTCATAGATCTACAGGCTATCGCATTACACAAGGCAAATAACTGTCTTAAAACCACCATACACCCTGTGGTTGTGCGAGGCGCAGGGGTTCATAGATCTACAGGCTATCGCATTACACAAGGCAAATAACTGTCTTAAAACCACCATACACCCTGTGTTTGTGCGAGGCGCATGGGTCAGATTTCATGAGTCCAGCGCTGAGCCACTGTGTGTGTGGAAAAACTGTATGAACAACACAGCGCAGAATGCCTTGCACATATATCTTGTGCAACATCTAGCATCCCCTGGTGGGTCTTACAAGTAGAGGGGCTGAAGTGGGAGCTGGGAAGGAGGGGGGGGGGGGCAGTTCAAATGGTAGGTCCATCCTTATGGGTATCAAAACATTGTAATCATGTACTGGTAGAGATAGACACTTAGTGCAGAGTGCATAATGACTGGGAAAGGGAGAGGGATGGAGGAAGAAAAGGAGAGTGTTTTCAGTTTGCTGACTAACTTGAGAGGCATTTTGGTTGGTTGATGATTACAAGACTGATAATTTGTAACTGGTCACGATCTGCTCCGCCTACCTACAGGGCTGTTATAAAAGGAAGTAAGAGCCTGGGTGCCGTTATATCCAGAGATGCCTTGATTTCTGGCGATTTAAAAATTTTCAGTATATGTGTATTGGTGTGTGTGTTTGGGGAGTGAAAAAAAGTGACGGCAAAAATTTTCAGACTTGGATGGCATCTCTGGATATCAGTTAACTTTTACTATGGTTTAGTAGAAGAAAAAAAAAGACGAGGGGAGGGTGCTGTTAAAGCACTAGCTGCTATATATGGACTGGACTGTAACTCTTTTGGTTTCTGAGCGCTCCTTCCTTCTACTGTCTTTAATTCTGACACGCTCACCTTGCAAGTTCATTACATGGAGAAATAAAAAGTGTTTTGCTAGCAATATTTCACTGGAATCTTTTTTTTTTCCCTTTTTCAGCCTGCCCCCACAAGACAACCCAAACAGCAGAAGGCTGCCAAGCAAGTCCAGGCCAAGGCACCACGTGTTGGGGGGAAGAGATAGATTATGTGGGTTTTTATTAATAAATGTTCCATGCCACAGTACTTTTTCTTTTTGTTTACCCTTTCTTTGTTGCTGTTTGTACAACTGAAAATGGTTTTTAGAAATATCACATTTGCCCTACTCTTGGTACAAGTGGAAAGGCCTAATGCTATTCAGGTTTACTCTTATGATACCTACTTCGTAATCCCAAATAATTTCGCTTTGTCTACAATGAATCTCTGTTTGAACCATCATGTTTCAGAGACCATTTCTAATTCTTTTATGTGTCCTTTATCTTTCTCGTTAATTAGCTGTTGGTACTCAAAGGCCACACTAAACGAGCTCAGGGTAGTTTCATAACTCAGAATATTAAGCCCAGGTAATAACTTCTCAATCTCAACCTTATTCTAAGGCCTAGCTATGTGATCTTATGGGAAAAAAATCAGATTGCAGTCAGGCCTCCCTGGTATATTCAGGATTCCTATATAGTTGAGCACAGAGTCCTCGAATTTGTTGGGGAATTTTGATAATGTTCAAGTAAGCTGTTTTTTTTTTAACATTCTATTTTTAGCATTCAGGTCCTGAATTTAATGTTTTTGACAGCTTTAGTGAATATTTTGAAGAATACATTAATACATATAATGTAAAAATGTACAGATGTTCCGGTTTTCTTGGTTACTTCTGTACAGTTACAAAGATACATGATTCAACATATTTTTCTCACATAATATTTCAAAGAATGGAATTATGTGGGGTACCTCCAAACAACCGCATCTGTCATTGGTTTTATCTTGTATTGAAAATTTGTCTTCAAACCCAAGGGCTTACCAGGTCTAGATTAAAATCTCTTTAACACAACATAGGCAATGAGTCAAGGCAAGGCTAGACCTTATCCCATCAGAGGATTCTACAAAGGATTGTACCAATCAACATTCTACCCACTGAGCTAGCTAACGTTCTATCATCAATAAAGAGATCTTATCCACCAGCTTTTTTCACATGCCTGTGCTGATAAATCAATAAAGAGGAAGGCCAAGGCATATTTACCTGTCTTGTATATGGGGCATGGGTCTGAGATTACTAGTTCAGTGCATGCAAGAGTCAAAGAAGGGGAAAAACTGAGGATTTTTCTGTTTGTTGACTGCAAGGTGTGTTCTTTGAATCGGAGTGCATTGGATTCGAGGTTTACTGTATTAGATTGAACATTGTGTAGAATTTATTATAATTAGGATTTTGAGCGATTGTGGTTTACACACAGATTCAGCTTTAATTTGTAGAGAATGGTGCAAACACTCGAGGCCTGCTAAGAGAGAAAGCCTATTTTTAGGCTTGGTTACGATTTATGGTACATGTATTGGATAAGTAAAAGAACTAATGAAAAACTGATGACATTGGATCATTGCTGGGGAAAAAAAATTTGGCTTAACCTTGCACTAAGGCCAATCAACTCCTACCAGCTTTCACCCATGCGTATGAATTACGATTCTGGAATAGTTACAGTGGAATCCACTTAAATCGACAATTCCAAATTTTGTCCCTCTTTATCGTTACTAAATAAGTTCTATTATATCGACATGGTTTTATGATTTCTCCGCTTTATCGAAAAACTAGCCAAAACCAGGCTTCAGAAGCTGAGAAACTCGTCTAAGCCATGTTGTAGAGTGATCTAGATCTACCCCTCTCGCGCATAGTGAGAGACATACACACTGTAGACAGTGGACCCACTACAGCCCTGCTTCCAGAGTGACATCCCTTTTTTTTTCTCTCTCTTTACTCCTATAAATAATTTTATTTATCGACATTTTCTTCCGATGGCATGTCGATATAAGCAGATTATACTGTATATTTGTTAAAAAAAGCCATAATTTACAGTCAGGGAGTGATGAATCCTGCTCATTGCCTATCAAGTATAAATTTCATTAATTATTAAGGGAACTTTGATCTGTTCGAGAAAATCATGTTCTGTCTTTCAAAATAAAAAACCTGATTTAACATGCATAAACTCTTTCTCTTAACTGTTATAGTTATTATAAAAATCAGATATATCAAACGTTTAGGGCCCTGCACTTTAGCGGTGATCATGACCTTCCACAGATCTTGATCGCTTGCTGCTATAATCAGTTATAATACATCCATTCGTTTTACATTTAGCCATCATCCATCTTTTCTTCAAGTTTTCCTCGAATCGTTCCAGTTTTTGCCAGATACTTTAGCTTCTCTCTTCTCATCATACATATGTGTGGCCGAAAAAAGTTACCTGTCATTTTGCGTATTGAGTGAAGATATATATATAAATAAATATATACATACATATATAGGCTTCTATAGAATTGGAAAAGGAAAGAAAAATCAAATCTTTTGCTGCTCTTTATTTATGCTTGTCCCTTCCCTCCCTTTTCCTCAATCCTCTACTTTCTCTTCATTACAAGACAATCATTTTCTACCTTATCGTGTCCCAGCTCTTCAACTAGGCAAATTAGCTTTTCCACTTTGGCCAGATCTCTACCTTCAAGTTCAATACTTATATTTTTTCTTATTCTGAATCATATCGCCTTTTTCTCCTTGCACACATTCTGACTCCTTTCGGAAATTCCACCTTCCCCTAAACTCCTACTTGAGTTGCGAATGCTTTTCCTCTTTCATGCTCTCCTCTATGATTAAAGTCTTGGTTTAAACCCAGTAGTACAGGTATATGGTCCAAATTGAAAGAGAAAAACTATCACTTCTTCACAAACAATCTTATGCAAAGACAAGAGTTGTCTGAGAAGTCGAGGCTAGACTTGCTCATCTTATCACTGCAGGACATTATCTGGCAAGGAATTCTCCCAATTGTCAATGCAAGGCAATATGGAGATCCACCTCTTACACAGCTTTTTTCAGAATCATGTACTGGCTTGATAAGCAAGAAGCCCAGACATGGTTATCTTTAATCAGTACCCACGTGTTGCACATGTTATTGTTAAAACAGGCAGAATTTATAATAGTTAATACACGTCAGTCCCTTAGATTGTGAAATTAACTGAGGCATTGGACTGGGCTAAAGTAGAATGGCAGAGGAGAGGGGTGTTGCTCTGATTGATGATTAGGATCTAAGGCTAGGGTGTCTTTCAACAAACGGAAGAGACTGAGAAGCAGAACGTATTTGTTTCAGAAATTTCCACAACAGCTGTGCCTGATGCATAGTCGAAATTAAATGTTCCATAAGACTGTGGTAGAACTTTAAATTTTACATCGCATTAAAAATGAATTTTTAAGTCACAATCTGTCAAATTTTTTTTAATGAAATTAACTTTATACTAGTTTGACAAAAAGTTGAAAATAATGTGGAAACAGAAGCATCAAGGGAAAACAGGTAAGGGAGAGGAATTTGAGGTGTTTGACCAAACATTCTCCACATTGTCAATTAATCTTATTTTTCTTTCTTCATTTAAAAAAGGAAAGTGCAGCATGCAATCATTCTATTTAATGTATGTTCTACATGTACTAGGTTCGATTCAGTGTAGCAATTTGTAATTGAACAAAATTTTCTGCATATTTTGAACATTCATGTGATCCTTCATAAATGCTGTCCTATAGTCAGAACAACAACACTAATCTCAGTCTAGGATTCAGTAGGAAAAATAATCAGGTCAAACATTGCCTCAACACTTGTTCTAGTTTTGGATTGAAATTAGGTGTAAGGTTATTGCCTCAGTACTATACTGCCACCCAATGGCAGATCGATATTCTGACAAAAACCTGTTTTCTTTTTTTTTTTTTTTTTTTTCATAAATGGACTATTTAATGTACTTTCCAACTTGTGTAAATGGCAGAGTGATGAGCTTATTCTCCTAACGCGACTTTATTTTACTTGTCAAATCGACATATCTGATGTTTTTTTTTTTTGCTGACCATCGAATGTTTTTTTTTGCATTTTTTTCCCGAAAGCACAAAATCTGTAATGTCGGTTTGCCTTTGAGGGGCAGTAAATTTGTTCTAGACTTAAGTAAAGCCAGAGTGCGTACAAGAGAAAACAATAAAGGGTTTACTTTAATTGTAGGAAAATATGGATGTATGAATCGTATACGTATGAATTTGGTGTTCATCACTCGGAAAATTGTTAACATTTTAGTAATTAATACACTGTTCATAATAATGAAATAGACGGGTCATATATGAACGAAAGTCAAGAACCTGTAATTCAAACTGTATACAAGTGTATTCATTTTTCACATGTTTGCCCAGGATATAATTTAAAATTATACAAAAACCTACTTATCAAATTTATTTACAGGTATCCTTAAAGAACATTAGAAACTTAAAAAACTTATTGACCAAGACGATCATGTCTTAGACCTAGGAGGTGAACAAGTTACGATAAGATTTCACATTATACTCTTTTAGAGAACTCTAAAAATTGACTTATAAAAATGCATTGAAATAAATTTGGTTTTCACTCTGCTGGTGATAGCAAACAAGGATTTCTAAACGCTTTAGATGGATAAAAGTATGACTAAACAATGTAAATACAGAACAGACAACTCACAGGTGCTAAATGAATTACATGTACGTTTGTTAAGAATGCAAAAAGAGGAATATCAATTAGATTGTTACAATAAAAATTAAGATCAAAGAAGGGCAAGAAATAATTCGAATGCTAATGAAGGAAAGTAAAATGAAAATTAACTTGATGGAAACTAGGGTCAACAAAAACGAGCTATAGCCTACATTCACAAGAACTTTCGATGAACCAATAACTCTTAAAAATTCTGAAATCGCTAAGTTAACCTGCCGAAAAGACGTAGAAAGAGAACCTATTGAATTGAAATCTAAGGTAGAAAACTTTGGATACTGAAAGGAAAGATCAACAACCCCATACTTATTCCTTTCTCACACAGGTGGAATGGTCAATTGAAATTCCACATGTTCTAATTTGCGTTCCAATAAAAAAAAGATTCAGTAAATTATAGATTGAAATTCTTCAAACAGTTTAAAGTTGAGTCCAAAAAAAAAAAGAACTAGATAAATATGGAGTTACACTTTATATTTATTATTAAGAATGGTGATAGAATTTACAATTTCTCTTAAAATGGAAGAGAAATTTTTTCAGAGAATTTATCCAACAGTGCTGCCAGATGTTCACAATCATGACCATGTTACTGATTTCAGACTAAACTAAAGTATTAATATAAAGAAAAGAAAGAAAAAAAAAAACAGATAGCAGGAAATCATTGGGAAAGATATATAGATAAAAGACCAGGAAATGAAGACTATGCAAGAAGTCTAAAATAATTGGAATAAAATAATTTACAGGTCATTTTTAAATGAGCTAAATTAGTAAGAATATAATACTCCACGATCATGACTTGGTGTACAAATCGAATTTTGTTGGATAGTGCTTTATTGGGTAATTATGAGATTTTCAAATTTTCAAATTAAATGCATTCATTTTTTAATATTTTTACATGTATTTTTCAGGAAAAATATTGTAAAAAAAAAAACCCATGTATTTATGGGTGAGCCAAACATATAAAAAAAAGTTTCTCTGCTATCCCCTACACGGGCTAGAAGGAAAAAAAAGTTGAAAATATAAAAAAAAAAGTTTTTCTGTACCTCGTACAGGAAAAACTAGGTTAGAAATCAGGAATTAAAAATATTGGGTGGGCCAAATACGTTCAAATGACTCACTGCTGACCTCTTAGTCTGAGCACAGAAAATAAATTAGCTAAATCGGTGAGAACACAAACACTGAAACAGTACTCTACAATCATGGCTTGGTGTACAATCAAATTTTTTTCTTTTTTTTTTCCTTTCCGGTGGGGGGGGGGGGGGGGGGGAGAGAGAGAATGCTCCTACCTACGCCGCTCACATTTACCAATTTAAAAACATTCAGTAAAAAATTGTGTCCAGTTAAATCCTCCCAAATGCGGACATACATGTAGTTTTATCAATGAGTACTTAAAACAATGTTTTTTATGATACTAATTGATAGTTTAAGATTAGAATCCCTGAAGCCCAATCAGCTTATAATAATAATTATAGTGATAATATTCTACGTTATGATTATAAAATGTGCTTTTACTATGACAGGAGATTGAGAATCAGTCATAAAGAAGCTTTTGACTTCTGTTTACAGATGAGATAAAATGGTACATGTATTAAAGGGAGAACATTGGAGTGAGAGGGGAGTAGAGGGAAAAAGATTGTAAGACAGAGAGAAACAAGAAAAACAGATGATGAGTGAGTTACTTACATCCTCATTTTCATGTCATCTTTGCTATGTTCTTTTAATACAATCCACACTAGGACAGGTCATATTTTTGGTATAAGAAATAAATCTTTCATCTAGTATGCATTAAGTATTAACTTATTCCTTCAAAATCAAAATCCTAACAATATTAGCATCTTTTAGATTTGTGAACAATCATTTCTAGACAAGGGAAATTTTTCAATGGAGAGCATTTTCTGTTTCCTAACTCAGGCAGGTGAAAATAAGAGATGAAATTCTGTGTGATGAGGAAATGATTAGGAGATTTGTGAGTATGGAAAAATGGCATAAAGCTTACAAGCTGTTCCTTTAAAATTTTATCTTTTTTTCTTTTTCAAGACAAAACACAGTTGTAAGCAGCAGTCAGTCACAAAAAAAAAAAAAAAAGATTTTAAAATGCTCTGAGCTTATAAATTCAGATCAACAAAAAAAAACATTTTAATTCAATAATTCTCAAAAGGGTACATTGAATATGAAGTAAAAGATAAAAACTTGAATACCTTTATAAATTAAAAAAAAAACCCAACAAACTGCTCTTCAGAAATCTCATGGTTTATTCTCATCCTAGTATCATATACCTTATTATCTGCAGAGTTTTTGTAACCTACATATAACTTCATTGTTATTTACAGTCAGTGATTTTATAACCATTAAAATCCAAAAGAGGTTTTTTCTATTGATTTTCTTCGAAATACTCCCACTAAACTGAATTAAAATTCAGTTCTGACACTGAAAACCATCCTTGAATTTCACAACTTCAAACTTTAACACTTTCATTACTTATTGAATATTTCCGAAGAACATATCAATTTCACAGTAGTCAGTATCTGCAGCCAGAATCCAAGTCTAGATATCACTTGGCTTTCTCCTCATTTTGAGAATAGATCTTTGAACATCCTTGATCAAGTATTGAACTGCCTTTTTTTGTGAAAATTGCATATGTTTCCTTCTGCTAAATCATAGACCAATCTGAAGGTAAACTGATTGCTTTTTTACCTGTCTATATATTGTTCAGTTTAATGGACACTTTCCTTCTATTAATTTCTTTTATATTATATGTTCTGACTCCTATTTTTGCTTTGCTGTCAGCTGTCTCACATCCCTCGCCCTCCACAAAAAGATCATCTAGAGGTTTGAAAAGAAATGTACCTGCAAATGCCAGTGACATCACAAATTTATCTGAGTAGGACCACTGCTCATAAAAGCATATAATATTTTCCATCCAACCCCCCACCCCCTCCCCCCTTCAAAATTGACCTTCCATTTAAAAAATCAGCTTTTTATCAGCCTATGTGTAATTATATCATTCATGATTTTACCATAACAAAGGCTACTCCATTAGTTTGATTTAATCTTGAGAACATGTCACATAATATCTGGGAATAGCATGTAGACAGATATGTTGACTCAGACTCAGAGGAGTCAAAATACATATTTAAAACTATTTCTGTCTTGACAGCTCTAAATATATGCCCGAAAGTTCAAAATCTGTATTTTTGATTGTCAAATTAGAAAAGTAAATATTTTTTTTTGTAAAGCATGCATGTCTGCACATAAAAACTAGCGATGAATAAAAAAAAGTATTAGCTGAAGTAAATTAAACTGTCAGATTGCACATTGCTCTTAAAAAGAATTTCTAAAAGCATAGCAGGCAAGAAAACAATACATATATAATGATATCACATAAGTGGTTTTGCTGATTGTTGGCAATATATAATATTTCATTCAAATGATCAACTCATGCAGGTACAAGCAGTCGAACAAAATTTAATTCTTTGAACACATATTCCCCAAAACTTTTTTCTTTTCTTTGATTGTGTAACCTTTTGTTTTAGTATTTACATACATTAAATACCTGTGAACTGGGACAAATTATTATCAAGTCAAGAGAGCCATCTCTTTAAAGAGGTTAACAATGTTCAGAACATAATGGAGGTGTTGAGAAGATTGGATCAATATAAATTTATGCCTGAAATTGCTCTCTATTTTAGCAACCAGCCTTTTAGAACCTCATCTTTGTTTGCGGCTTAAATTTTTTAAAACAGAAAATGCTTTTGTTACATAATAACATGTAATATATATTATGCCTGAAATTGCTCTTTATTTAAACAGCCAGCCTTTTAGAACCTCATCTTTGTTTGCGGCTTAAATTTTTTAAAATAAAAAATGCTTTTGTTACATAATAACATGTAATATATATATTTATAAAGGATTAAAAAAAAGTACATCATAGGATTATCACAATTTGAACATTTGCATGGCCTTAAAAAATTGTAACATGTTAAAAAATAACAGTCATAAAACAATACAACTCCTTGAACTTTTGCTGTCTCCTCGTAAAGATTTCTTAGAAGGCACTCTCTTTAACTTTTTACCTTTCGTGGAAGATTCTGTAATAGTTGTCGACATTTTATTGGTTTTACCACTTTTCTCTACAGTTTTGTCTTTCACTGTTCCTCCCCTATATCGATTGGCCAACTCTGATGTGTTTCCAGAAGCATCTTGATTCATTGCCTCTGCGCTTGGCAAGGAGCGAAAAAGAGCTGCCCCTGCTAGCTCAGTAGATGGATCTCCACCTGCCTGGATTATCTCCTTTTCTTTTTGCATTAGTACTGTGGCCTCCCTTACAAGAATATCCACATCACTGCTTGTGATTGGATGCTGTTTGATGATGGTAGCACTGAACTCAAGAGTAACCTCGTTCACTGAAATTTATATCATGCACAACTTATTAAATAAAGACACACACACAAAAAAAATAATCTTCTGTATTTTTCAAAGTGAGAAAACCCACGCCTATGATGGAAGTCAATATTATTTATGCCTTCTTTCATGTGTTGAAAGAATTTATTGTAATAAGTAGGTAGTTTTTATTTCAACTAGTCCTAAAACAAATGTTGGGATGCATATGTAGAATACTTGGAAACGGTATGGTTTAAATCATTTTTGCATAATTAAGGGGGAAAAGTGCTAAATGAGTTTTTTTTTGTTTTTTTTTAATTTGTTTTAATTATACATGCAAATAATTATATTTTATCATGCTTAAAGTTTAGAAGACTCCATTTTAATATCTGAAATCACTATGATTATCAAAATTAAATTAGAAATTGTCGCGGTCGTATCTCTTATAACTGTAAAAAAAATTTGTACATAAATTCATAGTTGCAACGATCCCACTTTCACGCATAAATTATAACCATTTCTTCATAGGCATATGAATTTCGATTTTACCATATTTAAAAAGATATTTATGCTAACTCATAGCAGAAAAAAATGTAGATTGTGCATTTTTCCATAAGATTTGAAATCTTCCAAAAAGGCCTCTCAATTTAATTTTAATATCTAAACATCCATACAGGATTATTATGACAATATGAGCTGTGAGTCATTTCTCTTTGACAAAGAAGGGCATACAATACTGTAAATTCAGAACATATTGTGGCTGTTTCAACTATGTAATGTTACATCTTTATCAAGGGGAATGAACTTAGGCAAATACTTGCGTACTTTCAATATCAAACGATGGAAGCCAAAACAATGAAAATGCATCAAGAATAGCCAAAGTAAAAGTGTTTCCAGAGAATATAATCGGTACTAGCAAAAAACACATCTTTGTTCACACAAAAAGAGCACTTGAGAGCTATATTGAATTCATTCTGATGTATGGATGCAAGCCTTGGACAATTTCAAAACAGATACAAAAGAAACTCGAGGCAATAGAAATGTGGTTCCTATGGAGAATGCTATGAATGTCATGAACTGCAAAGAAATAAACGAAATAGTGTTACTAGAAGTTGACATAACAAGATCACTCATACATAAATAGAGCATGTAAACCAGGCAACCGTTTTTAGTCTAGTCATGAGAAGAGAGAAATTAAAACATCTTGTGACAACTGGAATGATCAAAAGGAAAATGTAGGATGGAAAATAGTGTGAAAAGATGTTGGATTTATTAACAAAATGGCTAAGTAAAAGTAGAATGAGCAACAGAGGCACTGAAGGCGATGAAGGATAGAAATGCGTGGAAAGTCATGATAGCCTAATCTAAAGAGAAAGGCACCTGATTCATTGAATTTCTTTAAGCCCAATATCACACATTTTAAATGATTGCAGATGCAAAATAAATTTCTCCATCTAAACTTATAATTATTGATTAGTGCTTTACAAATTCTGTTAATACAAGATAAACTTACGATCAGGTGGCAGTACAACCAGAGGATAGAATCCACCAGGAGGTTGATAGACAACTCTGACTAGCAAAATTTTATGGTTGACAGTCAGATAACAGATGACCAATTGTTCTTCATCATGGTGCAGTGTATTGTCAATATACAGCAGTCCCCAACCAACCAGGTCACCTACCTGTACAAGTGTACTTGCTGAAACACATATACAGAATTCATACCAGGGTTAAAAAAAAAAAAAAAAAGGAGACACTGATAGGGAAAAGTTTTTCAGTTGAGCTGCTTAACTTATGTTGAAATTTTTGGGGAAACAAAAATCAAATTTATCAGAAATTTTGAGATATATGAATAGAAAAAACATTCTGCAGCATTATGAAATGTTGTTAAAAAAAAAAAATTTAAATAAAATGGACAGTAGGGATAATTCAACATTTGAATTATTTGAAAGGTGATTAACCTATAAAAACAATCTGATTAGAAAAGAGAACTTAAGATCCAATAGATAACAAATGATATTTATAACCTTCAAAAATAAAAGCTTACAAAAAAAAAAAATTTTACCTATTACTAATTCTACGAGGGCTCTTTCAGAAATAACCAAAAAATGCCCATTGCTCAGCAACCAGTGGAGCTTTTTAATTCTGTAAACGACATGATATTCCTTATTTCCTTACGGATATTGCCAGAAATTATGAAGTGCATCATTTTGCACAATGAATGTCTAGACGATTTTAAAGATGGCGGCCCACCTTGAAACTTGGTCAAAGGAGGAAATCAGAGCTGTCATACGTTTTTTGAACGCCAAAAGTCTGAATCCTACCGAAATTCATAAAGAACTTCAGAGTGTATATGGTGAGCATGTTATAAGCCGTACACAAGTCTATCACTGGTGTAATTTGTTTGAAGCCGGCCATTCCGACTTGACAGACAGGGAAGGGAGAGGGCGTTCGATAACTGCGACGTCAGAAGACAATGTGAAGTGAGTTGATGAGCTTATTCGTCAAGACAGGAGGTTGAAACTTCATGAAATCGCAAGCAGTCTTGAAATTTCGGAAACTTCTGCCCATAGAATTGTATTTGATGAACTTGGCTACAGAAAAGTCAGCGCAAGATGGGTTCCTAAGCAATTGACAGACAATCATAAAGAACAAAGATTGGACATCTGCAGGGAACTTTTGAGAAGAAGCAAGAGCTCACGCAGGGTTCACGGGCATACTGCCAACGCCGGCGGAGACTTTCTAGGCTACGATGTGACTTTTCTTGACAGCTTAGTCACCGGTGATGAGACTTGGTTGCACCATTGCACCCCAGAAACAAAGCAAGATTCGATGATATGGAAACATCCATCCTCACCTGTCGCGAAGAAATTCAAAGTCATGCGGTCAGCAAAGAAAATAATGGGAACTGTTTTCTGGGACAGTCGTGGTGTTCTTCTGTTCGAAACCTTACAACCTGGAGAAACAATCAATGCTGCAAGGTACTGCCAAACTCTTGACAAGCTTAGGGAGGCCATTCGCAGAAAGCGCCCAGGGCAGTTGACCAACGGGGTCATTTTGCAACACGACAACGCTACACCCCACACAGCACGAGTGACGCAAGGTTGGCTAGAGAAATATGGATGGGAGATTTTGCCACACCCACCACACAGTCCAGACCTCGCACCATCTGATTATCACCTCTTTGGGCCACTGAAACGTGAGCTGGCAGGAAAGCGCTTTGATGACGATGAAGAGCTTGTTGACCATGTGCGGAAATGGCTACAAAACCTTGACGGAAGTTTCTTCCGAGAGGGTATCTATTCCATGGTGCGGCGTTGGCAGAAGTGTGTTGACAGACTTGGCTGTTACGTAGAGAAATGAAGGACGAGTCAAGGTATGAACACGTGCAAGAATTTTGTTGATAGCATAAAAAACGTGGATTTTACAGGCATTTTTCGGTTAATTATGAAAGAGCCCTCGTATGTCTTATATGTCTCCTTTTTATCTTTCCTTCCTTATTTACTGTTTGACCTCTGTCATGGGATTTATATCCTTAGTGAACTGGGCAAGGATAAAGACCTATCGAATCAAACCCTAATCCTTTTCCCTCAGGCATTTTCTATATCTAGAGCTCTTGCATTCATGTAACTGAAGACGTGATGACAAAGATGTATTTCTACCTAGACTGAGAAAAAAAATTTAAAACCTTACATTTCACACTTTTGTTTTTTGTGTGATGTTTCAGCTTTCCTTATGGCAGCCTATCACAATGCTTCCTTATTTACTTTCTGAAAAGACTACCCTCATTAACCACTCCAAAAGTATGCTTAAGAATTCATCCATTAGTAAATGATTATGAAACCAAATCTCTTTTCATATAAGGAATGTGCTGTTATGATGTCAATGATTTTATTTTCAGAATGTAAATAATGTACATCAGTAAGAAGTAAGGCTGTTCTGAGTGATGCGAACGCTTAAAATAAATAAAATTCATGGAAAAAAAATGACTTGGAGAAAAAAAGAAAACAGACTTCTCCATTTTTGAGATAACACAGACTCCATTGCATATATATTCATATTAAATGCAGTCACATACTGTAGAAATGACCTTTTCTGAGCAATGAAACGGAGACAGCAATCTACACTCACAGTCTATGGTAATAATACTTATAGATTTACTATGCTTTCAAAAAATACATAGTGTGCAAAGATCATGCAAAAAAGCTGTAAAAATCGATTCGCCAAACAAAATGCCAAATAAGTTAAATTTTATTGAGCGTATATCACACATGGCACTAAAGGGAGAGGAGAATAATTAAATACTGAAAAAAAAATAGACTCTGATAAAAGTTAGATAAAAATTCAATGCCTCATAAATGACTTAGGTCAAATAAAATTAGAGGCACATCTGAAAAGGCCCTAGAATAAACTCGGTCCTTAGATTAGAATCATTTCATAAAAAAAAAATTTTTGTGATGATTTGAAGCAGAAAAAGTGAAATCTCCTAGCTAACTGAAAATTTGTATTTTTTATGTTGGTTTTTGACTCACTTGAAGATGATTGAGCTTTGATTAATTCGTAGTCAATATATTAACAAGAATAATTGTAAATACAGGTTATTATTTCCCTGAATTAAAAAAAAATTGCTACATTCAGCTCTTTGTTGAAATTTATGAATGTTATCGTTTATAAAAAGAGGCTTACGAAGCTTCAAAGTAATAAAATAAAATTTGCCTTATTTAACAATTTGACATTGAAATACTCCTACAAGCTAAATGGAAAACCATCTAAAAATTACCTCACCTTCATTTACTGCCCAAAATCTGAGGAAGTCGAGTTTGAGACATGAGTTTGGTGGAGGATCAAGAGGTGTTGCAGTAGACAGAACAACAGCTGGTGGAGGGCAATCGGGGCCAAAATCCTTAGTGAGACGAATTTCAAAATGGTTGTATCCTTCGCAAGTTGATCATGGTTGGGAAAGGATAAGGAAATGTTAAAAATATTGAATTTTTGATGATCATTATTCAAGTGATTTTATCTTCCATCTCATGAATTAGCTCTAAACTTTTTAAGCCCTTAGCTGCTACATTTTTTGTCTTGTGTGGGTCAAGGATTTTTCTAATGACTGTGCCGGAATATGAGTATATCACTAGAGACACATTCTAAACAAAAAAAAGAGTAATGCTAAGTTCTATTACTCTAGACAAAGGTTTAAACCTTGACCAGAGAATAAAATCAGACGTAAAAAGTTAAATTGGGCAGTGACATCAAGGAAATAAATAGGGATATACATGTATATGGACGTACCTAGTACATCTATAATGCAAGGTCTCTGTATTTGGAGGACATTCCAGGTGCAGCAAAAGGGTTAAAATCCCCTTAAGTTCTCATGAACTTTTATATGAGAGTATTCATAATTGATAAAAACCATTACCAACTTTATGTCTCAACACTCCCTGAAAAAGCTAGCTTGAAGAAGAAGTATGAAAGGAAATAAGGGCTGTAAACATAAGTAAAAGAGATTTTATGCTAATGATTTTTATGTCTCTTTTTAAAACTATTCAGTAAACGAAGTATAATATCATCAAATTTAGTGGGCTCAATAATGCTTGGAAGATTACACAATTTTTTTTCATTACCCTTAGTCTCAATCAGATTCAACATCAATTTCAAGAATTATAAAAAAAAAATATTCACACTGCTTGATTAGGCCCAGAATGGATATTTACCCATCTTTGAGTTAATAAAAGCTATCAATTAAAAGAATAGTTCAGTAGTTGTTGATTTCTTTCTTCAGCGGGCCTCCTGACTTCAGACTGAGTGATTTACCACTTTTGTTAAGATAGAAATATATTACTATTTAATCATATCTTTATAGAAAACGAAATCTGAAATTCATGTCATCAATTTAATACCCAGAAAAAAAAAATTGTTCTGACAGAAGTCAAAGGAAAAAATGAGAAGTAAGACATGAAAGAGATTAGAGATGAGTTCTTTATCTGAAACTTTGCAAAGAATTAAACCACTGAGTTGAGTTAAAAAAAAAGAGGTCAATTCATTTTCTTACAGGCCATCAAAATAGTCAGATGAGTAGACAGATATGACTATGCACGAGAGGTATAAAAAGAATAAAAGAGAGTATGTATGGTTAAAGAGGCTAATATTCCTCGCTATCCCATAATAAAGAATAGGGAAGTAACTACTGGGATAAGAATTGCAGTGCAAAAGTAATGTTAGGTCTATATAAATTTTTACATCTTTATAGCTCCCGATTCATCTGGCTACAAATGGGCATAGTACAAAGTTATATCAGCGAATTTTTATAAGTCTAAGGGAGATTGGAAGTCAGCAAGAAGAAATGAAGGAAATCTTTTTAATTTTTTTTTTTTTTTTTTTTTTGTTAGGGGCAGGAATGAATATTACCCAAATGATTTAGCATAACCTGCAATAAGTTTTGAGCAGTTGAAGATATTAACCTCTTATGAGAAGGAGTGATTTATACATGTCTTGAAACACTATCCATTGTACCCAAGAAAGTTAATTGCTTTTGTGGAGTGCAAAGCGTGACTTTCCCCTTAACAAAGAGATCAAGCTTGAAGGAATTCAATGGTGGGATCAAACGGCTGATATTAACCCTTTATCTTTCTAAGTGTTCTGTGGCTTTTTCTCCTCGTTTGATCCTTAACTTCTCATTTTGTCTCCAGCAACATTTACTTAATAACTATCTAATCTCAGTTCAAAAGGTTCAAGAATGATTCCAGTCAGGATATGATTTTGATATTTGATATTCAAGATGAATCTCAGAAACCATTTATGGAAGATATTGAATTGATGCTTCTTTGAAATGAAGTTGAGAACTCAGCATGTGATTGCCAATTTGATCTGAAACAATTTGAATGAAAGCTTGTAAATTAATGTTGGCCTTTTATGCTGACTTACTGACTTAAGCACGATGCAGAACTGCAATTCTATGCCATAGTTTTTGGCAGAACCAATAATTATCATGAATGCAAAATCCGATGAAATGAAAGGGTGAGCCAAAAATATCATAGTGCTTGATTTTCTTGCATCAAAATAGCTATTTGGGAGGTCACATTGAGTGCACAAAGGATAGGCAACAGACAACTTCAAAGTATTGCATAACCGCAAATGGAAATTTGATTGGTTAACTTTCAAAGTATTGATTGCACAACTCTTAAAGTTTTTTATTTGTGATCAGCATCCTTAAAATAGCAAAGTCTACCATTTTATTACTTTTTTCATAAAAACAGATTTAATTTTTATCAAGTATGCATATCAAGTACACACCTTTACCCAAACACAAGACAATATCTAGATCTCTTTTAATCTTTTCTCAGCTGCCTTTTCACTCTAGCCTGTCTAAGCTTGGTCTCATCCCGTTTTCATTGTGCCAGCTATATTCCCTACAGTGATATTCTAATTTTATAAATTATTCTACTTTTAAATTTGAATTGAAAATGGATTCATGGTTGAAAGAAAAAGTTCTTCAGTGCATCAAAATTTAGCTGTTGCATGAGTGTGTATGGAAAGTAAAATAAAAAAGAAGAAACTATAGCAATACTGAAAGAAACTGCATATCAAAGCCTGGTTGATTTAGTCAAAAGATTTGATTTTCAAGCTGATAATGATGCAATTTTAAATAAGATAAAACAACTTGCATGGCCTTTTTGGAAAGAATTAAAGAAATATGAAAGTTCACTGTTGTCTAAAGTCAACTATAACTGCCGTAAAATATTTGTATCACTCAGCTGCTCTGATTTCAGGAACCAGTCTTTCATCCATATCTCTTTTTTTCTTGTTTTGTTCTCTTCATCCTCTAATAATATAGTAAAATAGCCAGTAAGTTGTCATCATAAAGATACTGTGCCATTCTAATTGAAAACAATAGAAATAATACACAAGTTTGCACAATTCACTTGGTAACTGATTTACGTCACAGCCCACAACTTTGCACCCTGCACCCTCATCTCCTACCTGTGTAATGAGCTTGGGTGGAGAGGGCCCGCTGTGACCAGCATGCCAGCCAATTAAGATTTCAGGACATGCCTTGCCGGCCTATCATCCTTTGGAGAAGTCTCAAATTAGTACATTTTGTGGTGCTGGGTATTATCTAGTATGGAGACACTTATCTTGTGTATCCATAATGCTATACAATTAAGATGTTTTCTTACAAAGTGATGATTAGTTTTCAGTTTGAGAGGACCATGTAGTCTGCAGGCTTTTTGAGATTTTGTGGCCAAGAATCGAGAAGGCTGCAGGTTTTATGAGATGTCATGCTCCCACTCATGTATGAATTGTACCATACCATATTTACAGGCAAGTCAGCAGTAGACTATCTCAATATTACATTTAGTTAATTCAGCTTTAGTTGGAATGTAGGTTGCCCTTAAAATCATTGCAAGCTTTCACTAAATGATCTCTGACTTGTGAAGTGATTTTTCAATGTAGGTGCACTCATTTTTTTTTTCGCAATAAAGAAATTTTCCAGTTTGGTTATGTACACCTCTAAAATGTACACTTTTAGAGGTAAGGAATGTTATTTTTAGATTACGAACAAAAAGCCTCATATCTTCGGATCATTATGTGAGTGAGATGCACTGAATGTAGATCTTGTGTGACACGTGCAGCTAGCTAGATCACATGCTGTGTGAAACCAGAGGGTGTATAATTATACAAGCGATACTGTTACTAGTTTATTTTTTACGGGTATGTATTAGGCCTAGACTACACTTCATGGGAGAGGACTGAGGGGAGAAATGGCATGAAAGCCTGCAGGCAAGACAAAATGCTCTAGATCTTTTTCCCCATGAAAATTTTAGTGCTTTTCTATCCTTTCAACCCTCATATCTATTTGTTTTACAGGGGGAAGCTGTATCGATACTCATTATTGCAGAAATAAATTGAATGATTTAAATAAAGAAAAAACAGGTATTTTAAGATCTGTCATTATAGCAGTGGTTGTCGCTATTCCAGGTGTTGTTAAATATAGGTTCCACTGAAATGTGAAGGCACACATATCTACTCACCTTTATGAAGACTGTAAGGTGCTTGAATAGAGATAGGGGCTGAATGGTCCTTCACATGGACTGTGTTAGTGCTGTGATCAACAACAGAACCAGGAGGAAGACACCAATGCTCCAGATTTACCTCATGAGTTCAAAGATTGTGAGAAAATGCTATAACAGATTTCTAGAAGAGAAATAAATCTTTTACAAGTGTTTTAATGTGCAGTTAGAGCTGTAAGTATCACTAAGAGCCTACATTATCGACTATTCAACTTTACTTTCAAGTGCTTTTGAGAAGTTGGATCTGGTTATAAAAATTTGATCATTAATGACAGTGAACATGTGTTTGAAACCTTAATTCTATGACTACGCCTTGCTTTATAAATCTGACATGCATTATGGTCATACAATTTTGATACAAGAAAACCCTCTGAAACGCAGAGTCAATAGGGTAAATGTCATTGACAAGAGAACACCATCCATGCTGGTGTCACTGTCAGTTTTTTCGTCTAACTGTGTCACTTTCATCTTCATCATATCTTTTTCATTGAAATGCTTCCATGTCTTGCATAGACCACCCCTGCCATTGTCCCTCCAATTCCACTTAAAAACATGTATGGTGATATTTGTGAGTTTTCAGAAGGTAAGTAATTTTTTTCTATGTTGGCATCTGACCCACTCTTTCTCAAATCAAGTCTTTGCCTTGCCATTTAATCCTAGGTGTCCTGCATATACATTATTGAAAGGGTACACTTTGTTCATTACATTGTTTATAACCCTCCCCTTTTCACATCCATTGTTAAAAGTAATGAACCTTATTTCTAGATTGTTAATTAAAAAAAAAACTCTTCTCATCCAGCTAAAATTTTTATTATTAAAAAAAAATTGCAGTGTTGCTTGTCTGTCCCATTCATTTTGTTTCTAACAGAATGTGAATTTATTTACATTGTTCAAAATGACAAATGCACAAATGCTGGTTCTATTTGCGTTGAAGAATAGAAAATTAATTCAAAACTAGCTGGTTTGTGATGGTGGCTTATAACAGGAGTAAAGATTTGACTTTGATAAAGGTTCCCTTGTTACAGATAAAGTATCCAAGCTTTTCAACTGAATGTGCATATAAACACTCAACTCACCACACTGAATATGGGAGCTCCTCTCATCATATTTTGCCAATAAACATCAATAACTACATCATGCCCATTAGCACATAGAGCAATGGTTGGCAGAAATTCAGCTTTGTTGGATTGGGTATAATATGCAGTTGCCACAGGACGCATGTTTTTAGTAAATAATGCCACAGACATTTCTGAAGCAAAGGCTTCCATCTCACACCCGACCATATCTCCTTTAAGGATAAATATACAATTAAGGTAAATTTTTTTCAAAAGTTCAATATAAGATGCTCAAAAAAGTATTCAATAAATTTAAAGAGAGTGCCTATAAATCTAAAGTAAAAGTTGAAACTTTAAAAATTTCATTTAATGTCATAGGTGATCCTTTAAAGTTATACTCAAAAACCTAGGAAAGAGTGAGGTAGCATAATGGATGTAAATCAGTAGCGGCTGCAATCACTTAATTCATTGTGCTAAGCTAAGACTAAGTTCCGACTTGAAAATGTTTGATGTGTGCATTTATTTCAAATAAAAAATAAAAGGACCTCAAAATTGATACAACTGTCAATATCTAAACTAAAACAAAATTGATACAACTGTCAATATCTAAACTAAAACCACAAGTACAAATATCTATTGATTCCACCTTCTTGAAAGCGCTCCCCAGAAAGGTTGCCATCATGTCTCATGTTTCGGTATAGTTTCCCATCTTTGGATGTCCAACCAACAGATGGGCGAAACTTTCCTGGATACTTGTTTGGTGGGAAGTCTTTACCTGCCACTCCTAGTCCAACTCCTGAGTCTTCATCTGCAAGAAAAAAAAATTTTCCAATAGATTTTACATAGCCTTATAACGATAAGAATTTTCAGAGTATACTTCTGTTTCAGAAATTCAATTATGAATGTCATAAAAACATACAAAAAGAACAACAATTCCCCTCAAACACACACACACACACTCTGTCCCAAATCCAAACTTTTAGAAATAACGTTCAAAAAGCTTCACTTCTCCAAAAATATTTTTAACTAAAAATAAATCAAAATAACAAGCATTAATTAAACCAAAATACCACAATTCTTGGATGCTGTAAGTGTAAAAAAAATGCACAAATCATCATGCTCAAAAACTACATGAGATATGATGTGTGGAACAATGTTTAAAATAACATATTTAGACTACAAAGAACCTCTCTGGTCTCCTAATTCAATTTCAAGCTACATTGAATTTAGACAATTTAGGTTATTCAATTTTGTTTTATGTTGTGTATTTAAGTTCATTATCAATTAAGCATCTAGCTGACTACATTTTCCATTTTTGAAAGAATCGACACAGCTTTAAAAAATCAGAAGATTTTGTTCCAAATGGTAGAGCCTCAAAGGTTGTTTCAAAATATTAAAAAAAAAGACTGCCACAAAAAAAACAACAAAATAGTACAGTGGAACTCATACTTAACAACACTTCGAATAGCAACAACCATTGATATTATGATTGATATCAAAATCTTAGTTTTTTTCTTCTTTATTTGAGTCATTCAAATTATTTCTGCAATAACAAGTATCGATACTGCTTCCCCCCTCCCCCCCGGGTAATAAAGACAACTAGATCTGAGGGTACAAAGGAAAGAAAGCACCAAAATTTTTCATAGGAAAAAAATCTTGAACATTTTATCTTGCCTGAATTACTACTATATAAACGAACAAGTGATGCAGACTTTCTTGCTTTTTATCCACACAGTTCCCTCCCGTTAAAGCATAGCCTAGACGTAGATCTAGTACCAGTAGTCACCAGTGTCACCAGAGCTCTGGTATCACAAACAGTGTGTGGTCTAGCGAGCTATGCATGGTATGCAAGACCTATGCATCTCACTCACAGCAAAGATTTTCGAAAACCACCTATCTCCCATTCATCACAATAAATTCTTCTTTATTCTCTTTTGTGGCAAAAACGGCAACACTTGCTATAGCAACACTTTAAGTGAAGACCAGTAGTTGTCATCATTCCCAAGTATCACTGTACTACCTCCAACTGGTCCAAAATAAAAGAAACTAATATTTTAAGCATTTGTTGCAGAACATTTCTAGTGCTACATTTAGCTGAAGTTAACAAAGATGTAATTTGTATTTCTTTTGAGGTTGAGTGCTAAAAGCAACAACTTGATTTAAGCTTTAGATTAAAGTGCAAATTATAGCCCTATCAAAATAATAATTTGACACATTCAATTGAGGTTTTAATGTTATATGTAAGAGTTACAATTGTGTGTATTATTAAAACAAAACTGAATCTCCATTTATTAATTAACACTCTCTCTCTCTCTCTCTCTCTCTCTCTCTCTCTCTCTCTCTCTCTCTCTGTATCTATCTATCTATCTATCTATCTATCTATCTATATATATATATATATATCAGCCACTAGATCAATTGATTATTTTTACCCATGAAGAAGAATGTGATATTATTATTATTATTATTATTATTAACAAGAGTGGGATGGAATTAGACAATGAATAAAGACAGTTAGGATATCAATGAAAGGAAAATGTTAGGGTAAGACATATTTAGCAGATCTTAATAATTATTTAGTTAAAGGTCTAAACTTAAATGAAAGATAGATTTATGATGCAGGTTAAAATGTTTTAAAAAATCTTTTGTTTTTTTAATTCTTTAAGTTATTTTGCAAGTATTAATTCTTTTGTCACATAGTGTTTGAGCAGTGACAGGGGATGCCTAACTGCCAGCCTGCTGATGGCACTGGTAATTAAACAAAAGCTTGGGAGTTGCAGGGGCATTGCAGGAGATTTTGTGATTTGCTGAATTAAAGTGTCTCTACTTTTGTTTCTTTTCTTTATTGTAGTGTTTCAAACTGTAGGCTACTATTTTTGGTTGCTCCTACTGTCTACACTGTAGCGAGCATACATTAACCTCCAAAACACATTCAATGTTCTTTTGAAAAGAAATGAGGACTTAAGTAATCAAGCAAACACACAAGGACAAAAACATACAAATCTTGTCCCTACAGCGACCAATTGCATATAGTAGATAGACTCAGATTCCACACTTCTTGCCCTCTTGTAAGTCTCTTCCCTTATAAGAACCTGAGGTAAGCAGCAAAGATAATACATCCAATTGCAGCCCATATCCCCCATCCTTTTTGACAAGTTATTGGTCAGAAATGTTTTCCTTCACAGATATAATCTACAGGCTAAAATGACTGAAGAGAACAAGTCAGGAAATAGAACTTACCAAATCTTTCTATCATGTCATTGGTTGATATCTTAAGAGCTTTAACAAGTATTAAGATATTCCTCAAAAGAAGAGAAAAAGTTAGAGCTTGAAGAGTACTAGTACTACAGTCGCCAATTAACCACCTCACAGCCTTCATAAAAAACATAATCTTAATATGATTAAAAAAAGAGTTATATTCCTTGATCCTGGATAATATAAACATCTGTCAGTTGAAGCTCTGGGAAATCAATTTTTAGAGTTTTTAAGGCTGTATGATAATTGCAGAATAAACATTTAATGCAACTGCTGTTGTAAAGCATGAACTCACTAAGTGCCCTGATGCATAGCAAGAAAAAATTGCTGTCTTCTGTTAGAGGTTTATTGAACTGGACAACGTGAATTCCTATTTTATCTGCAGTTAACCTCAGCCTGCAGAACTGATTGGTGATGGTCACTTCAACATCTTGGGACTTGCGGAGCATTGACTCTTTTACTTCTGTGCATGAAACAAAAAAAATATGGAATAAGTTTTGATGCTGTTGACATCTAAAATAAAAACAAATAAAAATCAAATAAGTTAAATTTATCTACTTCACTCATACAAATAGAAAGCACATTACAACGAAGGGAAAAAAATCTATAAAGAATGTCAACTTAAATTAGCATTTTGAAGTAGCTGACAAGGAGTTTTTGCCCCTCCTATATCTGTAAGGAAAAGCTTCCCAATCAGCTGATCTGGCTTCAGTGCGCCAGATTTGCATGCATTTACTCACACATTTACAACATACTGCCTGATAGTTAGAATCGAAAGTCATAGACTATGAATTGAATCAGAACCCCACATAATTGGGAATAAGTTTGAAAACTCCAATACTTTACAATTCTAAGAATCTGACTATTTGACTCTTCTTCTTCTTCTTCTTGTTCTCCTTCTCCTTTCATCCTCCTCCCTTTTCCTAAAGTTTTCTTCAACATGTCCTTCTTCTTCTTTTTCTCCTTCTTCTTCTTCTTCTTCTTCTTCTTCTTCTTCTTCTTCTTCTTCTTCTTCTTCTTCTTCTTCTTCTTCTTCTTCTTCTTCTTCTTCTTCTTCTTCTTCTTCTTATTATTATTATTATTATTATTATCATCATCATCATCATCGTCGATAATTATTATTTTTATTAATATTGTGATTATCATCATCATCATCACGCTTATTATTATTATTATTATTATTATTATTATTATTATTATTATTATTATTATCATTATTATTATAAGGAGTAGAAGTAGTAGTAGTAGTAGTAGTAGTAGTAGTAGTAGTAGTAGTAGTAGTAGTAGTAGTAGTAGTAGTAGTAGTAGTAGTAGTAGTAGTAGTAGTAGTAGTAGTAGTAGTAGTAGTGGTAGTGGTAGTAGTAGTGGTAGTGTCAGTGTCAGTGTCAGTGTCAGTGTCAGTGGCAGTGGCAGTGGCAGTGGTAGTGGTAGTGGTAGTGGTAGTGGTAGTGGTAGTGGTAGTGGTAGTAGTAGTAGTAGTAGTAGTAGTAGTAGTAGTAGTAGTAGTAGTAGTAGTAGTAGTAGTAGTAGTAGTAGTAGTAGTAGTACTACTACTACTACTACTACTACTACTACTACTACTACTACTATCATCATCATTATTGCAAGAGGAAAAACCCATTCTACAAACAGGATTCTGGTGTCAATGTGACAGGAATGAGGTCAGTGTGTATATTAAATAGGCTTACAAACGGTCTTAACCCTCATCCTGCTAACGCGGTTACCCACAGATAGGGCCAAAAACTGTACTGTTGCCACAGCCACTTAGCTTCGGGACTGGGCAAGTGGCAGAGCGGATTACCTGTGTTTGTACTATGCGTGTAGTTCATAACAAAGCGTCTATCTATAGACTTTTGTTGCCATAACAAAGTACAAGTTACATTTATTTTTTCAAACGTGACAACTTCATTTCAATATGTTTCATGGTTCTAAGACTTAAAGAAAGGACGAGTTACAGACAAAGGCTTGGAGAAAAATAAGTTTTCAAAGAGAGGTTCATTGGATATGATAGTTTCAGTTTACAATAATTAACAATTCTTTTGATGAAAGCTTGGATTTGCACTAAAGTAAAACACATACGTAATTAATTAAGTGTGTGTGTGAGAGAGAGGAAAAAAGGAGGGGGGGGGGTGGCAGGGATGAGAACTAAGCTAGAAAAGATTATAACTCATTCAGAACAAGCAAACCTCTGGGTCAAGTTCAGTCCTCCATAAAGCCACAAGAGTCAGTGAGTAGTCCTTTTGTTCAAAGAAACCGTGTAACTGTATAGATACAACTAATTACAGGTAGTTCTATTATAACTAAGCACAGAGAGAGGGGTAGGGTGATAGGTGAGACAATAAAGGAGAAAGGAGACAATCGGACCATGCAGCAAGGTCCACCCTCGATGCTTATCAGGCGCTCCCATAATCATTGTCTCATACAACTTGTGAGACATCAAGTAAAAAACTTGTCCAACAATCTGTTCGCCAGCCTATACTTTCCTGCCATTGGACACATAGTGACAGCTGACAGACTTTCAAACTCATTAATAACAAAGGCAAAGGCTTTATACCCTACACACACACACACACACACACCACGCTCTCAACTCATGCCTTTCTTTACACCTCAGTAAACTCCTCCCTCTCTTACTCGGTTTTACAGTGACAAGAGGCTGTGGTGTGATTGACTGGTAACAAGAATCGTTTGGTCTAATGCTATTACAAAAATTGGCCAATCACGTTACATTATAACTAACACCACTACTAACTGCAATCCACATGATTCGAGGAAGTCTGGGGGAGGGGATAGTGGCCATGCCAAGTCTTTGTTTGGACTCTGTATTAGGGGACGGGATGGGGACAAGTAAGGTGGAAAGGAAGGGCCATGTGGTAAAGTCACAGCTGTCTAGTTCTTTTATTTGCTCTTCGGTCTTTATAACAACCACATGCGAAGGAAGCTGGTTTCCCATGTATCAGTAACATCAACTAGCGATCTCGTAACATGGTACCAACAGACGTGCCTAAATTGCAATTTGTTCTTCACACCTCAGGGGCTCTTAATTGCCTCCCAATAGTTAAAACAGGGAGAAATTGTCACCTTTTCATTGGTTGATATTCTTAGAAAAGATATAAAGTCTGCTGAGTATATGAGATTAGATGTTTAGGAGATATTGACATTTCAAACAGGCTCACCAGTCAACCATTAATAATAATGACGCTGCAGGACCCGGTTCGGAACCTCAGCCCATACATTTAATGGCATCACAGCACCCAGGTTATCGTCAGGGCAAAGCTTAAATGTAATGGGTGCGCACTACCAGGGTTAATATCTATCCTATATTACATTATCCAGATATATGTCCACTTATCTGTCTTCACTTAGAATCTTGATATATCGATAATTCTTATTCTAAATGCAAAATCTAGATCTAAATCTTAACTTTCTGATTTGAGTCTAACTGCTGTCTAGGTGCCAGATCTCGTAGAACCAAGCAACTTTTTTAGATTATTTACTTAGATCTTACACCATAACATGTAGATCTATTCCAGATGGTTTTTACATACCTTTATTTACTAAATCATTTTGAAGACCTTTCTTTGCCTGGCTGACTTCTGCCTTGAACCTTTCATCTAACAACTGATTGTGCCCGATAGGCTTTGGGTTTGATTCGACATCAATGGTTACCTTTGAAGCTGCATTAAAAAGAAATACAAGGGGTTGATTGTTCTTTTTCTAAAATTTATATCTGTAATAATTATGATATGGATCATTTCCATCAAAGGCCAGGAAAAAGCCTAACTTTAACAAGTTATCAATAACAGAATCACAATGAAGGCTTTAAATTAACTTTAACATAAATTTGCCTATAAACTGCTAAAAAAAAATCTACTTTTCAAGAACACATGCTGGAGATTTGTCTCAACAAAATGCTTGAAAGCTTATTTGCATTCAGTCAAAAAGATTCCAAAACTCACAAGATGTGTCTGTGTATAACACGAGCAAAAATCCCATGACATTTTATTAAAAATACTGATATAAAAAGATCTCTACCAAAACGAAAAAATATTCTTTCTCAGTTATAATGTTCAATTATTGAGTACTTGTTGCCCGTCTTTCTACTCCTTCTTCTTGTTTCTCTTACTCTTGTTGTTGATGTTGTTCTCTTCTTTTTATCATTTATCAAGTAAGGCGCAGGGTGTGCAAAACTAAATCAGTTTTTTTTTCATTTAGAGTTGTTTACTCCTATGTGTAAATTGATTTTGAAGAAGCAGGTCTCCAAATAGACAAGCAGAGATGGCTATCATCTATTTACTTGCAACAGAGTAGTTTAATGTATAACACATTTTAATCAGCAGACAGAGCCCAGTAGTGTATCTACTTAATTCTTCGCATGAAAACCAACACAAACCTCCATCTCTCAATAACACAACAGGGTAGAAACCTCCTTCAGGCTGCATCATCATCTGCCCTGCAATAATCTCCATGTTTGCTGTGATGTAGCAATAAACCAACTGCTCTCCCTTGGGATTAAAATCTGGTCGGTTCCTCTCCTCTGGGTTATAGTGTATGCCCCAACCAATTTTATGGCCTACCATCGAGTCAACTGACATTATTAGAAAGATAGATTAATGAACAATTTCAGGGTATAGTTATCTTCTTTTTTCATATCAAAGAATGTGATAGGTATTCATTAAAAATTGTTGTTCTATGAAAGTGAATTTCACACACAGATTAGATTAAATCTTCTTTCCATTTGAATTTAAACATTGAATTATCATAACTATTAATTTATCTTTAAATCATATTTAGACCAAGAACAAGGCTATTTACAGCAATAACCATATTAGTAATAATAGAATTATAACAACAGCAAAAATAAAATAAGCATTAAAATTTAAAAAAAGGAAAGATAGTTCTAAAAAAAACTTTACAAATGGAGAGACAATATTAATGATAGCAGCAGGAGCCACAGCTATCTATATATCTACGACTATTATAAATTCCATTACTTCTACTACTAAAGTAGGTCTACTATAAAGAGAGAGAGAGAGAGAGAGAGAGAGAGAGAGAGAGAGAGAGAGAGAGAGAGAGAGAGAGAGAGAGAGAGAGAGAGAGGGGGGGGGGAGGGAGGGAGGGAGAGAGAGAGAGAGAGAGAGAGAGAGAGAGAGAGAGAGAGAGAGAGAGAGAGAGAGAGAGAGAGAGAGAGAGAGAGAGAGAAAGAGAGAAAGAGAGAGAGAGAAACAGACAGGCAGACATAGAGAGGGAGAAGGTGCCAAAGTTCTCACAGAAATTCTGTCTTGAACATGAATCTTAAAAATTTTTCACTCCAGTCAAAATTTATTGATCAGTTTCATAGAAAAAAAAAAGCAAGTTGTCCCTTAAAAGCATAAGTCTAATGCTTAGACACAAGTATGCACACCAGTTGCAGTTACTCAATAATCCTGTCCATTTTCTATGATTTGCACTAGGATTAGTAAAGATAAAAAAATCTTTCAATTGGGCATTCCTACAAGGTGCCACTTAAAATAAAGCAAATTCCTGTTCCCACACGGCTGAATTTAGTAACAAACATTGTTTTTCCTGCAGCTAGTTATTTATAGAGGTGGCGAAACCCTACCATTGTTGTCCAAGTCAAATCGAAGATAATCTTGTGCAAGGGTTGAAGAAGGAGAAGGAATCATGGGACTGCATGTTGCTAATGATATTGATGGGCCAGGGCAGTTAGGAACCATCTCCTGGATAATAACCTCAAAATGCTGGATGTCTAAATAAATGTAAAAATGATAAGGATTAGTAATTCCAAATGAATAACTTTATTTTACCTCAATAATTCATCTTCATTGTCTATCTAATACTAATATATTACAAACAAAAAGCAAATAAATAACGACTGAAACATTTTTTACAAGGATTTCTATATGCATGTAGCTAAAACCCATTTCTCTGACTTCCACACAGCATTGCTAACAGGCTCACATATTTTTGTAGACAGCAGCCATTTCACTATTTCATCTCTTTGTGACATAAACAATGGTTAATCCCATATATTCATGGGAATCACCTTTAACAAAATCAAGATTGTTTCTAGGGCCAAAGGTTTAGATAATTGAGTCGAAGCAACACAAATATTGAACACCAATGACTTAAAATAAAAACGAAGTTCTGCAATGTGTTCTATATACCTCCAGCCAAGGGATGTGGACTTTGTATTATAAGTTCGCCAGTAAGTTTTTCTTCACCAGCATAAATAAACATATTTGTCATGACATCATATTTTACAGACAAGGGGCGAATCCAGTGCAACATATTTTTCTGAAGTAAAAAAACAAAACAAAAGGGAAAAAAAGCAACATTTTTTTAGTTTCATCATAAACATAATGGCTAAAATTATGTACTGTTCGATATTTTGTAAAAAAAAAAAAATTATATATTACACTCAGTGCAAACTATAATACATGTAATATTTTTTTAGACAATTGGGAATATTTTATTTTAATCTTTTTGATTTACACATCACAGATCACTAAATAGAGTGATTTTTTTCGAACATTTATATGAGTATGAGTATAGAGTATGAATCGTTGTTTAACCAATGCAAAATCAATTATATCATTTATAGTGCAATAAAGGTTTTTACTACATATTTATCAAATTTCTTTCATTCCAGTCATTTTCATAAATATACGCCATACACATTCATACATAATCAAAACTTAAGTAAAGGACTGAAAACTTTTATCCGACTCAAAAAAAATTTAATTAGCTTCAAGTTTTTTCAGTATTTTTGAGACTGTCTTCATTTCTACAGTATTTTCAACATTTTTCCGTATAGCCAAAACATCTTGTTGCAAGTCCCGCCAAAGTCTTGGTGCTCAGTACGATGTCTTTAAAATAGCACAAGTCAAGACAGCCATGACCTTCCAGCTTGCCAATGAATTGCACAATCATGCTGTGTTCCATTTACTTGAATATGGACCAGATTGTAACAAGACCATTCAAAATGTTAGGAGATAAAGAACACACACAATCTGCCCACAGTATCTTTGTGACTCTATTGCTTTCTTTGATTTATTGACAGAGAAATGACTGGCAGAGTTGAGCCTCAAATAAGCGTGATTCTTGCTTTAATCACTGCTTTGCATTGGCCAATTGTTATTACAAAGAAAGTTCAAAGCTGTAGTACTTTTTGTTCTTTACTTTTTGTTTCTTATTGCTTTTCTAAAAAAAAAAGGAAAAAAAAATTCAGGATCCTGATTTGACTTTATTTGCAGTGACATTGGCTTGTAAATTAAATTTGAAGGTGGACTTTCTTACTAAATGTTAGAATTAAATAAATAGCAGTGCATGACATCAGATGATGTTGAAGCATTAATTACAGTATATATATATATATATATATATATATATATATATATCAAAAGGTGATTGTTATCCATAGTTGCAGAAAAGAATTGCTGAATCCAAACAAATAACTCAATCTATTTTCCAAAACATACATTGTTGTTTCTGGTGTGCATCCCATCAAAACATACTTGACCTTGGTTAAAGGAGAGGCCTTTTTTATGCTTTAATGTATGGTCTGAACTCAGAGTTTATAATGCAATTATGTGAAGTCATTGGTACAAGCAAATACATCCTGCTTGTTTCTTTTCTTATCATTGACAATTCTATCATCTTGACATAGTGATGGGATGAACTCGTGAATCAGACACTAATAAGGGTCTTGCAAACTCAAGTTATTTTTGAAAGCTCTTCCCGTATTAATTAAATACTGAATTTAAAAAGTAACAATGAAGAAATTGAAATGTGAATATACCACTGTATCCATCTGATAGAAAGACTAATTCTTGTGTCTTAAGCTGATGCATAGAGGCTAAAAAGTTTGTCTAGTTGTATTTACTTCACTGTACTGTGGAACCCCCATGGCTGCTTCAGGCCACATCAGTCCCAAGTCAATAGGTCCATTTTCCAAAGATATTGTGGGAAGATATCGGCTATGATCACCACCAAAGAGAAATCTGAATAATTGGAAAGTAGGTTTTGAATGGACTCTACCATCAAGAATTCTATTAACATGTCAAAATCATTACAATTTTCATCATTATAATTTAGTAGCTTATAACAAAATTGTGGCTGAAATTTAACTCAGTTAGTTGGCCTTGTAGATTGAATGACAGCACTCAACTGAATGGTGAAGAAAAAATTTAGTTAGCCACTTGACAATGATTATTTTTCATAAGATCTAATTATGAGTTGATAAGATACCTGAGCAGGGGAAAATCTTGTTTGTGAAAGAACAATAATTTAACAAGAACCCTAATCATACTATCAGCATCTAACAGTTCATAAAAAACTGCACAAAGAGCGTGTTAAGTGAACTGAATTTTATCACTGTTATCATTAATTTCCTGTTTAAGCTTCAAAGTAATTTGATTACATTAAAAAATTTAGAACATCAAAGGCCAATATAAATCAACAAAATAGTAATAATATGACATTAAATGAGGGAAAGAAAAAGAATTACAAGAAAGTTTTGAGTTTCAAAGTGTAGCAAAAAAAAAAAACACACCTTGTTGCTACTGGAGAACCATTCTTTAAAAAGATGACTGTTGATTTTTGCTCACCAAAGTAAGTAACCAACACTCCAAAAACATCTCCTGGAATAAAAAAAAATGCATAAGTTCTGGTCAAATCATTATTGACCAAATACGGTGCTGCAGATTCAAGTAAAATACTTGAAGGCTTGAGTCACAACAACAAGTGTCCTTTACATAAAGAAGCATCAAATTTCATTTGCATGATGTTTAAAAAGCGCAGTTAATTTCATGGTGCACCTAGGCTTAAAGGTGTTCCTTATTCAATGAATTTGAATAGGATGATTACAGTTATAGAATACAACTGTAAATTAGCGAGTTTGATATTATCTTCATCAATGGTAGTATGGAAACGTTCACAACTGTTTCATTTTGGTTTACGCCAGTGCGACATGGCATATTTATCAAACTTATCCAATAATGTATTATGCTATTTTAGCAAACTTAAACATTTTTTTCAAATCTTTTGTCCACACCAAAAAAAATTGACTATGAATATCTCATTCACCAGTAAACTGAATGATAGTTTAATGTTTTGGCTTTACATTTTCACTAGGAAAATTTACAGCACTTTATGGAAACATTACGGCTTGCAATTCAAAACAAAGACTATTCTGCTATAATATAAATAGTAAGTAGTCCTACTCTTAGAATCTTTCACATTGGAAAAATTTTAATTAAGGGAAACAGCGACTTGCTAATAATAAATAAGTTCGTTATGACAGTAACAAAAGCCATTGTATTTCATCTTATACATGAATGATAAAAGTTTATAAAACTTAAGAAACAATCAAGAAAATGTGGTGTTTTCATTTTTTATCAGTTACAATGACTTTCTACCTGTGTGTAACCCTAGAAAATTGCATAAATTCATAATGCAATTTTCGAAATTGTGACACATAGGGACACATACTAAACCAATCATATTCTCAAACATCCTATATGACATATGAAGCTCACCTATCCCAAACTTTTCTCCCTCTGTATTGGCAACACATTGATGTGATGTGTAACATCGTCCTGTATTACTGTGGTAACCAACTGAGTTCAGCCAATTGCCAGGATGTGAGTCTGAGGCAATATCTGGCCCAGCAATGCCCAGTGTGATCTTGCTATTATAAGCTGCAGAAATGTTTGTTAAATTTTTTTAAAGTAAACATGAATATCTTTCAATTATCACCTGACATGTTTGACTAGTTCAGCATATACATAATTCAAGTTTAAAAATTAATTTACGAAAATAACTATCTTTTTTTTTTACTTTAAATAGTCATTATTATAATCAGAACTGAAACCTACAAACATCACAACATAAGTATAATTGTGGTCTCGTCAATGATTAATATCATCCCCATTCTCATCATCATTTTTGAAATTATAAACACAGTGTCAGTAAACTATTATCATGTTTCATAAAAAATAAAATGAAACAAAAAGCCTATTTTTAAGAAAACTCTCGAAAAAGTAATTTTGAAACATAAGGTAGAATAAGTAAATTCAACCCAAGAAATAACTCACCTAGTGTTCTTATTTGAGCAAAAAAGTAAGGCTTTTCTGGTGATAGAGGTTTCTGGTATTGCAAGAAATTGCATGTTTCTGAGAAAGGTTTCAGCTGAACATTGCAAATTTGACCTGGGCTAATATCCACATCATCGAAGATGATATCACCAGCACATCGAAATTTAGAGCCATACATATGACCATTTGCCAAGATCATTATTTGTTATGAACTGGCCAACTTACTATCTACTGATTGATTCATCACCTGAAAAAACACAAGAAACAAACATCATAGTGCTTAATTTAAAAAAGAAAAAAACACACATCTAAAAAGACCATTTTAACGATCCTGACTTATTATCTGGTGACATCACAACAGCTTAGTATAACAGAAACTAGGGTACTTACAAGAATATTGAAATGGCAAAAATAATGGTTTTATAATATTAATAGAAGCAAATTTGGAAGTAGATTTTGATTTTGCATGGACCTTCTTACATCACAGGGTATGAACAGTATGCCTCGACAGTCCATTATCTCACATGACTCTGAATCTATTAAAATAAATTGTTTATACATACAAATGAATCCTAATGATCATGACTGTTAGGGAAAAGTCTGAAACAATTTTACTTCCCTAAGATAAATTAGGGTCAAACCAAAATGATTTTAGGTCATAGTACCAACTGAAGTAATTTACATGTTTCGAAAGAATTTGGGAGACATTTGCTCTGGGCTTGTAGAAGTCGATACACATGACAGATTCCATACTTATCTTTATTAACATCATCAAACATTTAGATTGATCAAACAAAATGCAGTCCTCTTTATACATTTTGTTACTGGCATTTAACATGATTCAGTTTTACCTCTCAGCTAAAAAAGTAATCTCATGAAAAGTCAATGAGAAAAAATTTTATATGACAAATTTCCTCATTGGTTACATCATGTCCTAACGATTGGTAAAATACTTAAATACTGTCCTTTTTTAAACAAAAGTGCACCCAAAGATTTTTCATTTCTCCTATAACACACTTAATCTACCAAAATAATTGCAGGGCTAAAAGCAAAACTCACCTCAATAAATTTGCTGATGATACAATACTACAGAGCCTGTCAGGCATGTGTTTGGTATAAATTAAAATTATCTGACACTCAGTGTGGGAAAAAAAGATTTTAGTGATAGACTAAAGAAAGACCCTAACATACCACTGTGCATCCAAGATAAGATAATTACTGTTACATATACTTAGGACTTATAATAGACTCAAAACTAAATTTAATAAGCCTATTTTTCATTTGCCTCCTGGAACATTCTTATCTTTTTGAAGACTAGACCAATGTAGTTGGTCTGTTGATTCTATTCTTGCACCTTTTCTAGGTAATCAGACACAACTGGTGTGCAAAGACGGGAAATGCAACTGCTTGTTTTCACCCCTAAGCAATGATTGAGCACTACTATGTTGTTGTATCCTTTACAACTTTAGGCTATTGTCATACATTAGAACATAGCTTGTTAGATGAGATCTGACATCTCTTCACCACAAGATAGCCTAAGCTAGAATTTGTACTGTCAGCACAGTTTTCTACAGACCAATCTAGCTGGCACTCTGAGAAAAACGTAGATAGGATAGCCAATAGATCAAGAAGATTAGTGTGAAAATGCATTGTAGATCTTCATAGATCCATGTGAGCCTCTCCTATAGAAGCTGCACTCCAGAAATACTATCACCCAATTCTTTCTAATGCCATTTTCCAAAAATGTTTATGGGGTCCATCTATTCTGTGGTAGGTGCACACAATCAGTCCTATCCACAAATATAATGTCTTATACAGATGTTAAGTTTCCTCACTGAAATGAATTTTAACACCTAAATTTTTAAAGCAAACAAAATTGCTTTTATCATTTAAACCAACAAAATCTATAAATCTAACTTTTTTTGTCCTGCATTTTATTGCCACGACTGTTTCATAATCTTACCTTACTGGAAAGGTTTTTGTCTGTGTTTCTCAAATTTCAAGAGGGAAGAGAGAGAGAGAGAGAGAGAGAGAGAGAGAGAGAGAGAGAGAGAGAGAGAGAGAGAGAGAGAGAGAGAGAGAGAGAGAGAGAGAGAGAGAGAGAGAGAGAGAGAGAGAGAGAGAGAGAGAGAGAGAGAGAGAGAGAGAGAGAGATTTGAAGCACAAATATATTTTTTTTTCAAATATGAAATTAATAAAAATGAAACAGAAAAACCATCCAATCTTAGGACTTTGATAATACTGAATTGATAAATCGAATAATTTATTTCATTGAAAACAATTACACAATCGATATTACTTTCCCTTAAACTAAAGGATTGAGTAGGTGGGCATATGAGATGAAGTAAATATAGCCTGTACCAGACAAACTAAAAAAAAAACGGTACAAAGCTAACATATTTATACAACTTGGAAGTTTATTTTGATTCCCATATTGAAAGCTATATCATCTTTTTAAAAAACAAAGAGATATGTGATTTTAATAAGTAAAGATAAATACCATTTTATCTTTTAGATAGACTGTAAATAAAATTAAAAAAGAAAAAAAGCAAGCAACTCCAAGGGACATTAAAGAACTCTTGCAGTTCTTACAATGATCACCAATATAAAAAAGCAGATTTAAAAATTGCTTACCACATTTCCAAGTCTTATAATTATCTTTGAGAATCATAAATACATGCACTAGATTTAACGAACTTTTACAAACATGCAAGACTTTTTTGATAATCTGCTGGCATATTTTAAAAACATTTAAAATCATCTAACTTTTTTAAGGTGGAGCATTTCCATTTTAAGGCCTTAAATGCTGAAATTGTCTTATGATACAAGATTACGAAAATCTTTGGAATCCTTTCAGAAATGTTAAATTATAGATTTTTTTTCAAGATTTATCATTTGATGGATCAGATCTTTATCATGATAAAGTTTGAAGCTCCATGATTTACGAAACACATTTCAACTTTCCTTCTCAGGCTGACTGTTTGCATTGGTGTTGAACGTTTTTAATATCTGACAAGCCATATTTATTATTGTCTTCAATATGTTGGTGGAAGAGAGGGATTCAATTACATGTAGTTTGAAACAAGAGTGCAAAAATTATTTACCCAAGTTAATTACCTCTAAATTACATACTAAAACCACAATCAATCTCAAGTGAGAATCACCACTTTATAAAATAGATGCTATTGTTGTCAACGAATATAACTCCTTTGCTCAATCTTTTATTTAAAAAGGTTAACATTTTTTTGGTCAAAACTTTGATTCCTTCCCATCCAAATTCTCTGCTATGTTGTACCCAATGTTGGGATACAAAAAATCTATGACCGGATGATTAGACATATATTAGTACGAACACTTCCGAGCTAGATGCATATTGTTATTTCTGAAATACAGTTGGGCTTGGACAGAATTTACAAGACAAAGAATCATAAAAATGCAGCTTTACAATGCTTTACTCTCCACACAGGTTGTTAAGAAAATAGCACACTGGATATTTTCTTAGATTTTATTGTATCACTTGAATAAAACATAGATACCTGGAAAAAGAATGTACATCAAAGATTGTTTTATGATTTTGTCCGAATCCCTCTACGATTCATTTGTGGTCTTAATCTTGAGCTGAAGCTTAGCCTACAAAATTAAACACTGCCAAAGTGCCATAGAATTGCTTTCAAATAAAACAATAAGTATCTTCTTTCACCGTTCATATCATTTGAAGAAACACACTCCTATAAATGTGTTCAATCAGCATGCTTATTGGAATGCCTTATGGCGCTGCGTTACTAAATTTAGTGTGTGTATTTGTCTTGTTTAACGCATTTCGCTGTGTTAAACAAGTAGTTAGCCACGCCATGGTTGCTAACAACAAAGAGTTGTCTTTTCACCGGATGTTTTAGATTACTTTGGTAATAGCAGCTATTTAGACCCCAATGGTGCTCTCTCTCTCTCTGTCTCTCTCTCTCTCTGTCTCTCTCTCTCTCTGTCTCTCTCTCTCTCTGTCTCTGTCTGTCTCTCTCTCTCTCTCTCTCTGTCTCTGCCTCTCTCTGAAGAGAACCATTAAGAGCAAACAGATAGAAGAAAACAGAAGAAAGACAGGATAGAGGCAATTGGTTTGAGAATAACCAAAGAAAACTAATGAAAATCAGCGAATGGAGGACATGGAAGATAAGGGATAAGAATCACAGGATAGGGAAAAAAAAGACAATAGTAACAAAAACGAACGAGGCCGCTTATTTGAGAATAACAAATAATAGGCCTAACTAATGGAAGTCATAGGATTGATGAAAAAAGGTGGAGGAAATTAGAGGACACAAGTCCGAGGAAAATAGAGAACTAATCAAAAGCAATAGATAGATAAAAGACAAAAGAAGAAACATAAACCATCGGATAGAAGGAAAAAAATATGTACTTGTTAAGTGTTCGATGCCATGACGCGAGGATATCAGAAGAAAAAAAATAATTTTCCTGTGACTTTCATCTCTTCTCTTCACCTTTCCTCACACTAGAGTTGGGAGCCCTAGAGTGATTTTTAATTTTTGATCCTGCGCCCTCTTGAGGCTACATGCCTTTCAGGATCGCAACTTGTGCGTTCAGCTGTAAACTCAAAGGCAGTGGCTATGTGCAATGCCATCGCAACCTCCGCTTGTTTGCAGAGCCAGAGGCAATGGCTATGTGGAATGCAATTGCAACCTCTGCTTTTTTTTTTTTTTTTTTTTTTTTTTTTTTTTCACAATTCCACTGGCAATGAACAAATGCAATGTCATTGCAACCTGCGATGATTCAGAAACCCAGAGGCATTTACTTAGTGCTGTATCAATGCAACCTCTGTCTATTAAAAAAAACTAGAGGCAATGACTTAGCGCAATGTCATTGTAACCTCTACAGTCACAGAGACTGATGGACTCCAGATACCAGATATGTCAGGTCAGACCATCTGGTATGTCTGGGGTAAGGAAAGGTGAAGAAAAGAGCTGAAAGTCTCAGGGAAATTTTTCTTCTGCTCTCTTCAGGTCCAACCCTTTATATATTTTTTCATCCTATCCGATGATCTATGTTTCTTCTTTTGTCTTTCATCTAACTGATGGCCTTAAATTTTTATTTATTTATATTTTTTTTTTAATTTCCTCCCATATTGTGATTCCTATCCCTTATCTTCCATTTCTTCAGTCTTCCTTTAGTTTACTTCTGTTTATCTCAAATCGGTGTCAAATCATAATATTGTCTATCCCTTTTCTTTCTTATTTCTTCTTTTTTTTCTTTATCCGAAAGGCTTCAAAAAGTTCTGTTTTCCCTCAGATTCATAGCCTCTAACCATTAATTTTTTTTATGTACTTTGTCCCCCTATTCGATGATCTTTATCTCTTCTTTTCAGTTTTCCTCTGATGGCTCTTACAAATTTGTATTTGTTGTATCCAATCTACGATTAGTCGATGCTAACATTTTTTTTCCATTTAAATAGTTTTCCCTGATAGATTTTATATATAAACTGATCTAAATTTCTCATCTCGCGAGCGGGATAAAAAGCAACAATAAAATATGGATTTGAATTGGTAATCCTGTAAATTGTTACCCATATGAGGTCTCCACGCGTTTGTCATTACACGTATTTTAGATTCGACAAAGCTAACAATGTAACGTTACATGTATTTTACATTAGGCAAAGCTGAAAGCTTGGTGAAATGAAAAAAAAAATCAAAAAAAAAAAAAAAAAAAATCTGAATCCATAGAACTAATCTATAGCCAATTCTTGCTGCCTCATCAATTTAAGAAAACTAAGATATCCAAGTCAATAAGCATGATCCAACATCGCGACATCACAGGGATAGACAAGAAAAGAATGAATGAATAGAAGGAAAGATAGGGAGACGGGCGAGAGAGAGAGAGAGAGAGAGAGAGAGAGAGAGAGAGAGAGAGAGAGAGAGAGAGAGAGAGAGAGAGAGAGAGAGAGAGAGAGAGAGAGAGAGAGTGAGAAATCCAAAAAGAAAAGCAAAAAAACCACACGTGGAGGACAACTTGGTAATTATAAAGGATCCAAAAAGGACGCATGTGTGTCTGTAAGTAGTGTGAAACAGGATCTAAAAAGAGACAGGTACACAGCTTTATAACTACGGGACTAAAAAAAGAAACAACACAAGAATAGATTTAACATATAAACGTTTCGCCTTTATTGTGGCTTCATCAGATTGTGTAGAAAAAAATGACTAACAAGTTATACAAAACATTGGGGAGCTGGGCTCAGACATTTTTGTCCCGTCTGATGATACTAATAATAGTATAATTTTAATAATAATAATAATAATAATAATAATAATAATAATAATAATAATAATAATAATAATAATAATAATAAAAATAACAATCACAACAACAACAACAACAACAACAATAATAATAATAATAATAATAATAATAATAATAATAATAATAATAATAATAATAATAATAATAATAATAATAATAGTAATAGTAGTAGTAGTAGTAGTAGTAGTAGTAGTAGTAGTAGTAGTAGTAGTAGTAGTAGTAGTAGTAGTAGTAGTAACAGTAGCAGTAGTAGTACGGTCAAATTGAATGTCGCAGTGGAGTTTTGTGAATAATTGTGAAGAACCGTAAAAAAACCAAAACAAAACAAAAATAGGCAGTGTGCAGCTCCAAAATGTACAAAACAAAACAAAACAAAACAAAAAAAAAAACAAACAAAAAAAAAAAAAACAAAAAACAAAAAAACAAAAACGGGAGCTTTCGACTTTACGCCTTTGTCAGACACATAAACAAGAACAACAAACCACACAAGGATATTCACATATATAAATTTGAAATACAAACAATGAACAAAAAATTAAAAACAATATATATATATAAGACAAGGTTATATATAGAAAGATCTACAAAAAAAAAAAAAAAATTAATGTGGGAAAAAAAAAAGAAATATATATATATATATATATATATATATATATATATATATATATATATATATATGCAAAGAAAAGAGTCACAGAAAACAAAAACAAAAACAATTTCTTATAATAGGGGTTTGAATAAAAAAAATATAATAAAAAATTGAGTAATCAAGTATTTATAAAATAATGAAGAAATAAATAAAAAAAAGAAATATATATATATATATATATATGCAAAGAAAAGAGTCACAGAAAAAAAAACCAAAAACAGTTTCTTATAATAGGGGTTTGAATAAAAAAAATATAATAAAAAATTGAGTAATCAAGTATTTATAAAATAATGAAGAAATAAATAAATAAATAAAACTCCAAAAAAGATAAGCATGCTGAAGAGAATTTAATGAAAATATACTTGAAAGAAAATTTATTATGGTAATATTAGCTAATATTATAACTGCCTAATCTATTTAAAGATCGTTTTAAACTCGTTCTAATTAGAAGCATTTAGCATTCCTGCAAAAAAGTACCTGAAGTGCTCTACCTTTCTGGAATTCATATCTGCCAATTTGTTTAAACCTATAGAAAAAGAATGTTTTAAAAGGATCTATAAATATATTTAGATTTTACAAAAATTAGCTGACTATTTTCATTTGTATATAAAGCGAAAACAGCTATGTGAAAAATTAAACGGTTGTGGGAATTTATTTTTTTTCAAAATGTGTAGAATAAAGCAACCTTGTAAAATTTTCAGAATAAATAAATTAAATACCTAAAATATTTATACCAGAAACCATTAATAAAGTTCATTTTATCCGCTACAAGTTTAGTATGAAATATTGCGCGGTGCGGTCAAGGTAGAGACGTTAGTGGCTTTGGGGCTAGAACATCCGGCCTGATATCCACGGGAACATTCCTAGCAGGCTCTAGTCTCACACCATCGGTAGGAAAGTTCAGGGCTTCATCTTTGTAAGTCTGCCTTGCTCGGTAGAATCTGAAGTTTGATATGCAAATAGGTCTGAGATCACGATGCTCTGGATAGTCTTTATCAAACAAATGAACGGTAACATGCATACATTAAATGGTACTTCTGGAAGTTAGCCCCACTCCCCCTCCCCAAATCCCTCTCCGTAAACTTAACAACCTCATTATATATCTAACGAGTATGCATTTCAAGAATATTTTTTTTATACGGAAATAGTTCATGATCAACTTAGTTTAACAATTAGTTTTGCTTTATGCATTTAATGTTATTAGAATAGGAAACGTCAACGATCGTTGTAATAAATCTAGTAACCGTCACTCATTATTCAGGGTTCTACACAAGTAATCTCAGCTGGTTCAAATCATCTGATGGTTTTGGTGTCAGCTCGGAATGAATGTGAAACAGTTCCTTGTTGGATGCTATAATTGATCGGTTCCCCCCCCCCCCCCCCTCTCCCTCTCTTCCTCTCTCTCTCTCTCTCTCTCTTAATCCTGCACCAGCATTTGGAAAATAAACATCATTTTAGTTCCAGCATTTATTTCGTGTCCAAAAAAGGCGGCGCAGACATCTCTGGTCTTTATACTTCAAGCATATACTGTATATTTTATTGGTTCAAATAGACTGTTCACTATAACATGAGGTGATAACGTCCGTGCTTCTTTTGAGTATGGTGAACCAAGGTGACAACAAGCAAAATAGCAAAACAATTTTGTCAGTAATGTTGCTTAAGGCCAATTCAATTGATATTATTTTGAAAAGTTAGCACAAATCATTCGCGTGAATTTTTAAAAATTTCTTTATATGTTTTGCCTTCCAAATGCAAATCGCGGCACATGTTACTAATGCTACAAAAGCGAAGTTTGTTACAGCAGCAGTCTGCAAATCATAAACGACAGAGTAAGGAAGGTAACTCCTGATCATCGATGTTAAATCAAGTATAGCCATAGTGCAACTTTCAGTCTCGTTTTAAACAGATAAACGATAAAAATACCAAATCAGGTCAAAAGTTTAAAATTTTTATTCAAACACTGCTTAGAGTTTTAGACAACCTCAGACAACTCTTCCACACCATGAAAGATCTCCATGCTACTGTCAATCCACCTTCAAATTTCGCCACGGAAAGCAGCAGCGCCTCAGGTATATCTCCTGACCCTCTTTTTGCTGATAGCATTGACTATGTCCACATCGTCTTCGGATTACGTGATACTGTCAGTCGCAGATAATGGACTCCGGGAGATTCGGCTGTTGCTGCTGGAGACATCACTCGCCTACCAGAGATCCAGTCAGGGCAGGATTAGCCTCTCCAGGGACTCGGACGCCAGTAGATTGGTGGAGCCGGCACAGCGGTTCGGTTTGACTGAGGACTGCGCAGTCAAAACGACAAAGAGTGAGCTCAGAGTCAGACGGTTCGAGGACTCTTTTTTCAGGTCTCCCTCAGTGAGACTTAAATACCTTAAGCAGACGTAATACCAGTTTATATGGGGGAGAAATATATCTCAGATGTTACAGTTCTTTCAGCCCAGAGTTCTGGAGATCTCATACAAATTAAGGATTACATAAACCACACTTATTCTTCGTTTTCAAACGTACCCGTTACCTTTACAAACCATAGAAAATACATTTTGTCCAATTCTTCAGAGTTGAGGAAATTTAGTACTAAATAATAGACGAGATTTCTTTAAGTCTAGACATTCACTGTCAATAATAGTCATATTGAAATAAATTATTTCGTATCCGCATAGACCTACGAAGTGTATCAAGCTCATACTACATTCCTTGCAAGTAAACAAGACAGGCACAGTTTTCTGAATCTGTTTAGACGGCACCTTATCCTAGGAAAAAGTCGCATAAATGTCGCAAGTTCTACAAGAGGGCTATCGACAGCTTAATGCTGTAACTGTACCGATGATCAGGAGGGAGAGGTGATGGTGGAAAAGTTCGAGGGCCACCTTAAAGATTGAAAGAAGGAAAAATCGTGTAAATTCTCCATTATTCATCGAGACAACACTCATTTCCACTATATTTGAATAGATATCCAAGTTCATTCTCAAACAAAACGACATCACATTCAGCACCATCAACCACACCGACAACCACACGTTTTCATCATCCTCCTCTTTCAAACAATCTGTGAATCACCAGTGTTTCAATATCTTCGAAACGTTGGAGAATGAGAGGCATATTTCTCGTATCTCATAAAAGTCTCTTTTTTCTCGTAGACTGATGCAGCACATTATGATAGCATTCTTTATGAACAAATAAAATGAATGACAATATTGCTATGTGTCAAGCAGATCTGAATCAGGGTTGAAGGATGATGGGGATATTACATTTTGCTCCTAGTCTGAATTTATATTTAATGAGATGACGTGTGTCTGTGTGCCGAAGCGGTCTGAATCGAAAGTTGATAAACTGAACGTGTGTCGCAAAGACAAAAACTGACAGAAACGTATGATAATGACTCCAATATTGCCATTGGCTATATCGTTTTATTATGAAAAAAAAACAATCCCCTATACATCAACTCCATCGATATGTGCCACTGACCAATCAACTCCATCTACAAGTGCCACTGATGTTTTAGCTCCATCTGCATGTGCAACTGATCAATGAACTCCACCTAGAAGGTTCACAGGTCCATCAGCTCCATCTACAAGTATCATTGACCCAAGAGCTCCATCAACAAGTGCCACTGATTGATCAGCATCATTTTCAAGTGCCAGTGGCCCATCATCGACATCGAGAAATGTCACTGACCTATCAGCTGCATGATCTGTCTCTTCGCCATTCGACAGAAAGCATAAAGTGGTATACAGGAAAAGACAGTTCAAAAGGGTATGGAATGAGCAACTAAAGAAGCATAAAATGAGCAAAAAGAATATGATGTATAATCCAAAACTATGTCAACAGTACAGGTAAAGGAACACCAAATAAGAAAATAGGCAACAGCTAACCAGGGAATGCAAATTTAGGTGTCATCAAGCCATTTCTGAAAAGATACGAAATTTTTCTCTCGCTTCTCTGCCAGAACATATCTCATCACGTGGTACCAACCAGGTCGCATCGAGTGAACTCGATTACATGTATATCAAACAATAAGTAGATTTGGGGAACAACGTGTCCTCTCTAATATTCGACAATTCCCCGGAAAAAAGCATGTATAATGAATACAATGATGTTGCAAGCAGACAATTCCTTGCTCTTTGATAAGAATTGAGCATGACTTTCTGGAAAGGGGCATTCGCAAAATGTTAACAACTCTGCCCACGCCACCATGACATCATGAACCAAGTAATCATTTTTTCACCCGAGCATTGGTTTCAAGCACTTAGAGCTACACAAAAGAAAAAACGGCCCGTGAAAGAATAGGCAACTACAAACATACTGGTCTTTAAAGGTACGTCTACGATACCAATGAATTTTTAAGTACATGAGTCAGAGAAGTAAAGTTTCATACCTGCAGATCAGATCCTTCTCTAATCACAAGTCCAACCTAATGTATAGTCATGACTGAGAAGATGGCCGTCTGGACTTGGTCCGCAGGCAACGGCTATTGGACATGATCACATCTAATACCGCCCAAAGCATCCGCAATGTGCTAACTGGCATAAAGCAGATCAAAAACGAGGATTTGAAGTAATTTTCTGCCTCAAGATGATGCTTGAAGCATACCATTCTTATTTCAATAGCGTCCTGATTGCAGATGAAAGCATTAATGATTAGCTTAAAACATGAATCAAGAAAATCTTCATCCATTAGATCCGACATGATTTCAATTTTTTTTTTGGATAATATGTGAGTTAATAAATCTAGTTAAAAAATGAATTAAACAAAACTCCGATGATGAGCGCTGACGGGATGAGGAAAATTTTCCTCCCCCCCCCCTCCCCCCTTGTGATAGTGATGGGCGATACATAGGATGAACAAAAATGGCGTATTTTTATTGATTAGCGGGCCTTGGTTTTCAATTGTTTGTTTTGTACTCCGTTGCTTGATAGCTTGAGCTTGCCTAAATTTTTGCTACACTTAACTCAAGTAATCTCACTATTCATTAATTGGTAACTAATTTCTTTCAATAAAACTGCTGCAGATAAAATTAGACAATAGTCATGACTACATTTACATTGATACAGTCATGTAATTACAACGTTGATATTAGATTTCACAGGCACAACAGTAAGTACGGCGCTAAACTGTAACATTTCCTGGTCGATCGGTTGGATTTTGCTCTTTCTGTTCATACTTTTCAATACATATTTGCTTTTCTTTCTCTCTATGCGGCCAACTTTGTTGTATTCATTTCATCGCAATCATGTTTTTCTATGCTCTTTGTAATAAACTTCACAAAGCCAAAATCCTGTAAACTAAAAGAGGCAATGTTAAGCTTCTGTGTCAAATCGGAATTGACAGGAAAATTCCGGTACATGAGTCTTGCCCAGGAAACTTCAAATGCTAAAATCCTGTAACTGACACTTACCGGAGTCTTCACCGTGAAAAAATTTGATAAAATATTCCTGTAACTGGCACTTTAGTTTGTAAAATATTGACTGTTGAAGATAAATTGAGTACAATGTGTAAAAAATATGTATTTTTGCGGACTGATCTAATACTGTGAAGGTGAAAGTGATAATTTCCAAAATATCGGTTACAGGAGTCTTGTAAGAAGTTGACGATATGCAATTAGGTAGACCTACCCATATATAGTTTTCCCATGCTGTTGCGCCTCTTCCAGTAACATTGATTCAACATCATTCGATACGAACTATCAGTCACTGTCCACAAGCTTAAGTGAATCCATTTTTCAAGTTTATAAAAAACAGCAATCGTGGCAAGGAAATGAAGTTGACAAAACTGTTTGAGAGTACCGTAACAAAAATTAAGGGTAGTGTATAATTATAAAACTTTAAAAGATTTCATTAAGTAAATAAAACAAAACGTAAGTTAGATTTCGATTGACTGATTTATTAATCTCAATCACAAACACCCAAGACTCTGTGTCATATAGAGTAAAATTTCTCTTGTCTTAAAGTATGGAATATAAATTCAAAACAATACATGAATGGAATTTCAGTACAACATCTCAATTCCCTATTAAAATATCATTATACATATAACTTTAACTTTTAAGTTACAGTTGAATTTCACCAGATCCTACATGTTGATCCCAGTAACACTGCCAATACTCTTCTCATCAGTACTGCCAGAAATAAAGTTGCAGTATCAAACAGCTCATAGACAAGACGTCTATCTCTTTACAGAAGTCGGTTTGTCTACTCAAGAAATACCAACATGGAAGAGGTCTTTAACGAAAATAAAGATTCAACCTAATTTCTTATGTCTTTGTCGATAGGCATTTCTTTTAGACTCATATGTCGAGATTTATTACTTTTTATTGAGAACCAAGTTAATCTCTTTATTGAAAATTCTTCAATTCAATACAATGCATAAATGAATACAAATAAAATAGTATTTTTATCTCAACCATCGAATCACATCAAATCTATCTCATATGATGAAAATAAGCCTTATTACAACTGGTTAAAATTCTACCTTCGTCGCTAGATAGATTGACTGATTAAAATATCAGTGTCATTCGAACAAGAAAAAAAATCTTCTCCTCATAGATTACATTTAAATGCACAATTATCATCTTTGAATAATATAATATTGGATTGTAAAAAGTTTTGGTACAGCTTTGAACCAATGTTTATTTAATCAAAGTTTACAATACTAGGTCACGTTCAGGTGTTAAAATATTTACCTTCTTGCAAGGAGTGAAGAATGATTACAAAAGGGTTATTGATTGATTGTATCTAATAGATCTTTAGTGAAAAAAAAAAGTAAAATAATAATAGCAAGTTTAATTGAACATTTAATGAATCAAATGTAAACTTAAATTTGAATAATATGTATTTGTTTACCACAACTTACAGCATCTATTATTTTAAGCCCAGTCTGTTTTGATAAAATGCACCAGAAAATGCGTGAACAGTAAAAAAATGATTGCACCATGGTAAAAGGAAATATTTGATTATCATTGGAAGCATAGAGAACTAACTTGTTTTGATCTGGATCGAGCAATAATATCAGCTCTGTAAACGCAAGGTGTATACAAGACACCATTTATGTATTTTACAGAATATTGATTCATATCCGGATGCGTTTTGAAATGTATATTTAACACAATAGCGAAATTAATTCTCAACTTTATCTTTTCATGCCTGTTTAAGTAAACTCAGTGTTTGTAACTAACATTAACCAATAATTATCTAAAATGCATCAAGAAATCCGTAAGTTAGCAAGTTCGGATGCACAGAATATAATGGAAAAGTTCAATGTAATAGCAAAATGAAACAAATGTATTCACCTCACACAAGTCATTGTAAGATTCGGGGAAACCAAGTAGGATACGAGATAATATTACTATTGTTTTATAGACATACTTCTTCAATTCTCTACATCACCAGTATCTAGTGAAGAAAACTAGGAGTAAGAAGTAAGAGCTCTCAACATAATTCCGTCGTATGTTACGGAATGTTTGGAGTCCGTGCTAACTCACAGTTATAAATCTTACATTGGAAGACACTCTTCAAGCAGATCAGTTCCTATCCACTGCTATTTTACCTCAAGATTGCTATCTCTATGAGAATGCAAATGTTACCCTTGACTGACGATAACGTGCGTGATGTGGGCATCAAAATGATCAGTGGAAAACAAGAGAATGACTCACTCAAGAAGTACATTCTTTGCGATTCTAGATAACTCATGAATGCATTTTACTCAAACTACAAAAGAAAATAATCGCATAGGTGGAAACTTAATTTATTTGGTCCGTAAAAACAAAGCATCAAATATCAGTGGCTCATACATGCCTTATTCTTTTCTCACTCTAACTGAAATACAAAATTAAAAAAAAATTTGGAAATAAAAAAAAAACAATAAAGAAAGTACGTTTTAAATACAAATAAGAAATGTTGAATATCTAAAGGAATACACTATTGAAGCAAATGAAAACAAAATGTACGCAAATAGATGATTTAAAGCAATCATATTTTTTTTCATTCGCTTACTTACATATGATTATGTAATGTATATTATTCCATGTACTGCATTTTCCAGGCTAGTTTTTCCACTTTAATATAATGTAAATTTATCCGCAGTACTATACAATGATATTTGACAGAAACCATTTTAGAGGTAAAATATGCATGTTTTTTATATAAATGTTAACGATTAGGCACATATGTTTGTTAACTGATGATATATTGATGGAGAGATTTTATTTATTTCAAATTACCATCAAAAGCTCAGTTAGCACTGTAATTTTTGTCAATCCATCACAATTCAAGATTTACACGATATGAACCAGCTTTGAAAGCATAAAATAAGAAATGATGAGATACATATATTTTACGTTGTAAAATATAAAATTATAACTGTGGGAAGGATAAATTAATAATATACACCACACTTGATATTTCAAAAGAATAATGCTTAATCAGTCACAATGCAACCTCCTAAAATAGATTGAATTAGTCCTTATCAACCCTTCACTAGCAAACTTACGGGGATAATTATCAATCAATTCGAGGTCCATATAACTCAAATTCAATCCTAAGAATCGTCAGAGGAGTGAGATGATAACATTTCTTCCAATAGCTGGTCAACATCACTCACGTCACCAAGATCGTGCTTGCTAGAAAGCAATAGTAATAGTCTGTATACATTTTCCCGTAGCCTGTTTAAATCACCTTGCAGCTGCTTGCACTGATTGCAATGCAATTGATTTGCCTCGTTTTCATTCTGTACATCAGCTGAGAGGGCAGCATTCTCGATATCGGCAAAATTAACATTCCCTTCCACACTTCGGGTCCCGTTTTCCTCACCCACTGGCACATTTGTTGTTTCTCTCTCTTTATTTGGTGTTTCTTCATCATTTTCGTCGGTTCCATCATTTACAAGTTTTCTTCTTTGGTGACTCTTATTTGAATTGGATGCACTTAGAAAAGGTGGAAAGGATGGTTCAGTGCCTCCATCAGAACCTGTTGATACTTGGTCATCGTCTACCTTCACACAGGGTTCACTTGATGAGTTCGTATTAGGTGATCTAGGATCTGGTTCGATGCCATCCTCATCTTGAGTAAGATCGATAACCGCAAAATCATTGGTGCCTTCTGATTCACTACCTTGAGTGGGGGAAAATCTGGGTAAATCGTTCTTTGTTGATGAGGCAAGAACGCTTCCTTTTTTAAGCTGTTTAGGGGTCCTGAGGACTTTATTGAAGGATTTGTTCGATGGTTTAATAATTGACTTTCGCACTGCTCTCTTATCCCCCTTTTGGCTGTTAAAAGAAGAAAAAAAAAGTGTAGTAAAAAATTCAAAACAAAACACAACAAAACAACCCCCCCCCCTCCCCCCCCCCCCCCCCCAAATACGAAAGGCAAAACAAAAACTTAACACGATTTGTGTAGGTAGTCGGATATTTTGCCATAAATTATTACAATATATGTCATTTGTCTCTAAGTGCGAAATCCTTCTGGCTCCATGATACCACCTCCATGAAGAGCCTTAACTTCAGCCCCAATCTTGTGTAAATCTCATCTTTAACATCGGGCTTTCTCATAATATTATGTTGCATATAACAGAGTCTGTTGTTAACTTGTTTGTATGTATTTTTAAAGTGTCTTATGTCGATGATTTTTTTTTTTTGAAATCACTAAGCTGTTTGATAATACTAATTTCATATCTCTCTCTCTCTCTCTGAATATAGAAATAAAAAAAGCAGTCAAACCACGTTAGAGGCTGAGACAGACAAAGCTAGATCTAAGGATCTAAAGATGCATGTGACTGAAAATAATGAAATGAGCAGTATAGAAAAATCAACCACAAACCTAGATCTAGCTCGAGACCGACAAATAAGACGAAAGACGTGAAAACATTACAACAGATGGAATGAACAGGGATCGAACCTGCGCCTCGATGCGGCACCCATCGCCTTGCCGAGACAAGACCAGGCACTTAACCACTGAGCTATCCGCATCTACAAAAATAGATGCTTCAGGAACAGTGACTTTCATGCTGGCTTGAATAGACTAAGAGGTTGAATCGCTAAGAACGATCAAGTCCATATTTTTACAGGACATAAACAAACTTGCCTCTAACGGATCTTAGAAAGATGCCATTTGACTGTAAAAATATGGACTTGATTTTTCTATACTACTCATTTCATTATTTTCAGTCACATGCATCTTTAGATCCTTAGATCTAGCTTCGTCTGTCTCAGCCTCTAACGTGGTTTGACTGCTTTCTTTATTTCTATATTCATTTATGCTTTTCAGTCAAATGGCATCTTTCTAAGATCCGTTAGAGGCTAGTTTGTTTATGTCCTGTAAAAATATGGACTTGATCGTTCTTAGCGATTCAACCTCTTTCGTCTTATTTGTCGGTCTCGAGCTAGATCTAGGTTTGTGGTTGATTTTTCTATACTACTCTCTCTCTCTCTCTCTCTCTTTATATATATATATATAATACTACTACTACTGCTACTACTACTATTACTACTACCACTACTACTACTACTACTACTACAACTACTACTACTACTCTACTGCTACTACTACTACTACTACTACTACTACTGCTACTACTACTACTACTACTGTTATTATTATTATTATTATTGTTATTTTATTATTTTTATTTTTTTTTTTTACTATCATTTCTATTTATTTTTTTATTATAGCTGAGCACAAATCTGTGCAAAATGTTGCTTCCTCTTGCCTTAAGAAAGAAAACATTTTTTTTTGCAAACATCTTGGTTCTAGATCGAATTTCCCAGATAAACTTCATTTCATCGTTTTGCTTCATAAAGAGAAAAATAGAATGTCTGCAGCAAAATTTTTGAGACTATTATTGTCAAATATTATCCTTATTAAGTCGCAAATGAAAGTTTGCACTGTTAAGATGTTTTAAACCAGTGTACTTCTCTCCCCAGCGTTCCGTGTAAACCAGCATGCTAAGACAGCTGGCTCCTGGCCACATCCTATGTAGAACAACATGGTGTTTATTTGAGCTCTACCGTAAAACTAGATTTCTATGTACAACTGGCATTTTAATCAGTAAATTTTTAAAATCAGTATTTTTTAAAAATCAGAACATAATTGAATTTGTTCATAAGAAAAAGTAGAAGAGGAACATATAAATGCGTGGTACTTATTGATCTCCACCTTAGTTCCAACCAAGCGATCCCTGGGTAATATTAGCATGGCGGACAATGTAGACTAATTACTATAACCTACTGCTTTATCCAACATTACGGACCAACTTCGCAATCTGATGCTTGTGGGCGTTGGAATTAAAGCATTTATTTACCTTTATAATGTATCTATTTATAAATATATTCCAATATATTAATCTTCAAAACTTTAATATCTTTTATATGATCCTTGTGAACAACTTCGACAAAATCTTGAGTTACTAAAATATATAGGGGCTTAAAGTAAGAGCTCTTAAAGACAAAAGCATTTATGAAAACGAAGGTTATCAATAAGTGATTGTGTTAACTAGATGCTTTTCAATTACAATCGTTGTAGAACTCATCTTTTTAAAGTCATTTAAACAGAGGAACTCCTATACAATTAACAATTTTTTCCGCAGGAAAGTGTAGATTATTAGATAAAATAAAGTTCACTAAGCAGTCTTATAGGTACTTATGTATGTATTAATCAATGTGTACAAGTGCACTCTCAGTAAGTGCATAGTTCGAGATCTGATCTCTCGATCAGTAATGTTCCAAATATATAGTGTAAAACTGAGGACTGCTTTTTTTGACGCATCCCAGTAATACAGCTTTCCTTGAGGTAAGAGAACTGTTGGTCTAGCCAAGCCGTCATTGTAAACTTTAAAAGTTTTGTTTGTATTTTTAAAAGCAAATCTAACCCAACGCTTAAAAACCAAGCATGAAAACAAAGCAAAAAAAAGAAGTCTTTCATGAAATTTCTGTTCATAGAAATATTCAAATAATTCTATGGAAAAATGCATTATATCCAGTTCATCTTTGTGGGCTTTATCAGAAATAAATCTTGTACCAGCCATGCTAATAATGATGGTACTAAACTTAATGAAAGGGTAACAAAAGGGGAAAAAAAACCCCGCAACACAGTTTTTGCCCTTTTTCTCAACTTTTCAAAAAAAGACATAGAATGCGTTTTGTCATGGAATTCTTCATATATAAAATGAAGTGAAAGAGGATTAAATGATACATCTCACTTTCTTTGCCTTTGACTTTTCCCGAAATGCTCAGCACCGCCTTCATCTTCTAACTCTTGATTGACATCTTTCCATCTTCAGAAGGAGAGAATAAGATAGATGTGTTATTGTTATATTGATTTAAATCCATTTTTTGCCCAAATAAAAATTTGGGGAAGACCTTTACTTAAGATTCTCTTACAAAAGACGATATGAATGATTCAAAATGTACAAATAGTGCAGTCTGATGCCTAGTTTCAAAAGACAGTAATTTCTAAATACCAGCTCAAAAGAGCTGGAATTCTGAAACTTGATTGAGCCTTAGTATCATTAATTTGGCAATGATTTGTAGTCTTATTCGCCTTGCAACTTTCAAGCTTAATTAACTCAGAAAGAATATAGCTTTTTCACAGAAATGTATCTTTAAAATAAAAAAGATTGATTTAATTGCAAAGCTCACTTTCTTTTCCTGCCACGTGTTCCAGCACACACAGCCTCATCTTCATCCTCTGGCTCCTGTGGGATATCGCAACGGCTGAAAAAAATTTTAACAAAATAGGCCAGTTATTATTCAAGTGGTTAAGGTCTACTTCTTGCCTATGTCAGAACACTTGGGAAGCCATTTTTTTAAGTTCTCTAAATTAATGAGTTTTGAATAACACAAAAATGACTTACATACAAAAATCAAAGACAGTATGGATAGAAAAGTGATTTTTTCGAGTAAAAAAAGAAAAACACTCAATTTTGTAATGAAATTACAAATTAAAAAAACTTAATTCTAGAGCTAGCAGGTAACTTATGTCTTTTATATCGGATGAAGCCTAATTTGGTATTCGTTTTACATTTCATATGTACACTCAGTTTAAAATCTTTTGATTACATGCAAATAAAGAACAAAATGACGTCAGAAATGTGTCAGGATCGCAAGAAGCAAAAAGCAAAGGGTACGCAAAAAATTAAATTGAGTAGTGATTTCAGATTTATTGTAAAAAAATGCTATAATTCTGTTAGGCGTCGGTATAATTTTTATAATTTCAATTTTGACAATGATTTGTAGTCTTATTCGCCTTGCAACTTTCAAGCTTAATTAACTCAGAAAGAATATAGCTTTTTCACAGAAATGTATCTTTAAAATAAAAAAGATTGATTTAATTGCAAAGCTCACTTTCTTTTCCTGCCACGTGTTCCAGCACACACAGCCTCATCTTCATCCTCTGGCTCCTGTGGGATATCGCAACGGCTGAAAAAAATTTTAACAAAATAGGCCAGTTATTATTCAAGTGGTTAAGGTCTACTTCTTGCCTATGTCAGAACACTTGGGAAGCCATTTTTTTAAGTTCTCTAAATTAATGAGTTTTGAATAACACAAAAATGACTTACATACAAAAATCAAAGACAGTATGGATAGAAAAGTGATTTTTTCGAGTAAAAAAAGAAAAACACTCAATTTTGTAATGAAATTACAAATTAAAAAAACTTAATTCTAGAGCTAGCAGGTAACTTATGTCTTTTATATCGGATGAAGCCTAATTTGGTATTCGTTTTACATTTCATATGTACACTCAGTTTAAAATCTTTTGATTACATGCAAATAAAGAACAAAATGACGTCAGAAATGTGTCAGGATCGCAAGAAGCAAAAAGCAAAGGGTACGCAAAAAATTAAATTGAGTAGTGATTTCAGATTTATTGTGTGAAAATGCTATAATTCTGTTAGGCGTTGGTATAATTTTTATAATTTCAATTTTGTAAAGCCAAAAAATTCATGCTTAGGAAAAATATATTCGCCTTGTGATACATGAACATACGAAATATTCACTGACCTTAGATGCATTTTTACTTGACTTTCATCACACGTTCATATTTGTGTTCAGGGATTAAGAACTCCATAGGATTATCGTGTAAAGACGAAGTAATAAAGTATTTTACGAGCTAAAATTTCATGGTGGAAATTTTGAGAAAAAGGCCATTGAAAATAAGAAAGAGCTTTTTTTCAGATTAAGATTTAAAATCTTTTAAAATTCAAGAACGCTGAGTCATCAGTATACTTATCAGACTTAATAATTTTATTTTACTGTGCACGATGAAAGAAGTAAATGACCCAATGGCAATCACCCTTGTCCTTGAAAAGCAGGAAGTAAAAGGAAAGAGAATAACATTGTTATTTGAGCACAGAAAAACTAGTACCATAAGAAAAAAAATCTTCCAAATCACAGGCTTGACTGTAACTTATTTATTAACATGAATTATTTAAGTCAACGTATACATAGATTAGATTCAATAATGAATATTACTTGTGAGTGACATCAGGATTGTCCTTACAATACCACTTTTCTGGTAAAGTTTTAGGATCAATGCTGTCAGGGAGACGTCGTTCCTTATCACAGTTGTCACAAATTGTCCAGTTCCAGTTCCTTTTTTTTTTTTAAAAAAAGCCCAAAACATTATAGATGAGAATTTCTATCTAAAAAAAAAACCCCACCAAAATGTTTCTATACTTTTGTTTTCCAAACATAAGTGCTTTAGAGTAAAAAAAAAAAGAAAAAAATTGATACCATAGAATGTTGAGTAATGAGCAAAAAAAAAAAAAAACATTTTATATTTCTTGAACTTGTTAAGTTTTGAGGATAGGAAGTTTACAAACTTCTTTTGTCGTTGCTTTCTACAGGACCATAACGAATCTACGGAATCTAAATTCTGTCCAAGTAGCTCTAGCAGCACAAATAAACTTTTATCAAGCTATCAGAGAAAATTTAATGACTCATTGCACCGTAAATTGGCTAGATTGCGCCTCTAAGTATAGTCTGAAAAGTTAAATTTATAAATTAGAAATTAAGAAAAGATGCCTACTATCTATAACTTGAGTCAATCTTTAACGACATGTAATAGCATTAATAATTTATGATGTGCATTAAATTTTATACATATATATATATATATATATATATATAATATATATATATATATATATAAAGTCGTAAATCATTGACCAATGCCCATCGTCTTTAATTTCAATTTCACCCTATTATATTCATGTATTAATCTGTACTGTAACCATTTCATTTATTAATTTATTTTTTTTCCTATTTTCTAAGTTTTGGAGGGAAGAGAAAAAAAATCTTCACTTAAAGGGTGACCATGGAGAGCAAACCAAACTTAAAAGAAAAGGCATGGTCTAACCAGCAGAAAAATAATTTTTGTTAAATTTTACCTTGCGTCAATTTCAGGAATGAGGACTCTTTCAAAAAAACTCCTATTGATAGTGTTGTAATGGAGTAGATTTTAGAAGACTTTCTTTCTACAAATAGAAATTACCCTATTGAACTCTATTGTTTTTTGCAATATATTCCAATTCTAAGATATAACATGTTGTATAATGTTGGCTTCATTTGTATTTTGCACAGAAACTCTGCGTTATGTATAGACAGGAAGAGTGAAAGGAAAAGAAAGAGGAAAAGAGCATAAGAGAGACATTAAGAGATAGAGAAAAAGAAAGATAGATCAATGTATAGATAGGTAGATAGATAGATAGATAGAGAGAGAGAGAGAGAGAGAGAGAGAGAGAGAGAGAGAGAGAGAGAGAGAGAGAGAGAGAGAGAGAGAGAGAGAGAGAGAGAGAGAGAGAGAGAGAGAGAGAGAGAGAGAGAGAGAGAGAGAGAGAGAGAAGATGCTTAATTGAGTTTCAGGGGCTTAAGTTTTAATTATGATTTGTAGTGATACGTTGAAAATTTCACTAAACGAAAACATATTCTTGAACCACAGATCTAACTGCTTGCCAGAAAAGCCGCGGTGTCGATAACTACTTTTGTTTCTAGACTTTCTCTTATGTGCAGAACGAAGTTGTACCTATAAGTCTTTGAATATTGAAATATAAGATAAAGCATGACCTTTTACTTCCCCATTCACCCTGGTAAATGATGCTAGTACAATTAAGAACAACTGCTATTACCACAACCATTACCACTAACACGACAAAGACTGCTGTTGCGGCTATTA
>JAWDGP010003343.1:200000-207500 GCA_033675545.1 Elysia crispata | reverse complement strand
ACATCATCAAGGTCAGACATCTCTTTTAGGTCAAGCGTGTGGATCAGTGGTTCCGACCCGAGCTGGGTCAACAGCTTTGTGCGCCGGTACCGTGGGAGATCCGCTAGTTGACTCGTTACTTTCCTTTTCTATTTCAAGACCCTTTTAAACGCTTAAAACCAGGCTATGGATTCTCAAAAAAAAAAAAGCGCCTAAAGGTTCATTGCTTTTCGGAAAATCTGAGCTGTGCATTTATTTTAACCTTTATGATAGTGAATTTTTAAAATGATCTGTAAATAGATTTGAAATAAACAAAAAGCTAACTAGTTTTGTTAGTAAAATAAGTTAACTTCAAAGCCAATTTGCCCATGACAAATGAGAACTTTAGGGAAAACTGCGCCTATTAACAATTTGCACGATATTTAAGGCTGTGCTTTTCATTCTACCATCAATGAAAAAAGTAAAGCAAGGCAGCAACTTTTTATTCTTGTTTTACTCTGGTTACTATCAAGGAAACAACAGTCCCCGTAAAGTCTTTCTTTGCGTAGATAGGGCGTTGCATACTTTACAATTTTCACCTAAAACTTCACATTTTCATAATTTTGACGAGCTTCCGCAAGTCCGAGAAACCCGGGCAACATCGTGATGTTGACGACAACACCTCCATGGAACAGCTAATGAAGGGGCAGAGATTACAGGAAGCTGCCCGAATTGTACATTATGTTATAGACCAATGACTTTTCAGATGGTGATATCAAACTACGTGACACGTACGTTGGGATGGGGTATCCGTTGACGTCTAGACAGATTAAACAAGCAGGTGATATCAATGATTCTCACATCTCGGGGTGTGTCAGACAACTGCATGACTTCCTGATCCGAATTGTGCATCAGCTGTTGGACATCTGCACCTGCCAGGTTTGAAACCGTCGGCAATAACGTGGACTTCGGACTAACTTTTATATCACAGGCTCGGGTTGGCTTAGTTGGTTGTGTCATGATATAGTCCGCCCAAAACACAGCAAATCACTGGATCGTTTGCATATAAGACTGATTGTATGAATATCTGACCATCTGTGGTCATGAACGACTATAACTAACATGGACATGACTAGCTTCTTTACCATCTGATCATCGGTAGTGACGTGGACATATGACTAGCTTCTTACCATCTGATCATCGGTAGTGACATGGACATATGACTAGCTTCTTGACCATCTGATCATCGGTAGTGACATGGACATATGACTAGCTTCTTACCATCTGATCATCGGTAGTGATATGGACATGACTAGCTTCTTACAATCTGATCATCGGTAGTGATATGGACATATGACTAGCTTCTTACCATCTGATCATCGGTAGTGACATGGACATATGACTAGCTTCTTGACCATCGTCTAACCATCAGAAGTGACGTGGACATATGACTAGATTCTTGACCATCTAACCATCAGTTGTGACATGGACATATGACTAGCTTCTTGACCATCTGATCATCGGTAGTGACATGGACATATGACTAGCTTCTTGACCATCTGATCATCGGTAGTAACATGGACATGACTAGATTTTTTACCATCTGATCATCGGTAGTGACATGGAAATATGACTAGTTTCTTACCATCTGATCATCGGTAGTGACATGGACATATGACTAGCTTCTTACCATCTGATCATCGGTAGTGACATGGACATATGACTAGCTTCTTGACCATCTGATCATCGGTAGTGACATGGACATATGACTAGTTTCTTAACCATCTGATCATCGGTAGTGACATGGACATATGACTAGCTTCTTGACCATCTGATCATCGGTAGTGACATGGACATATGACTAGTTTCTTAACCATCTGATCATCGGTAGTGACATGGACACATGACTAGCTTCTTACAATCTGATCATCGGTAGTGACATGGACACATGACTCTTGACCTTCTGATCATCGGTAGTGACATGGATATATGACTAGCTTCTTGACCATCTGATCATCGGTAGTGACATGGACATATAACTAACGTTTTGGCCACCTGACCAAGCATCGGCAGTGACATGGACGAATGACTAGCTTTTTTGACCACCTGACCATCGGCAGTGACATGGATATATGACTAACTTTTTTGACCATCTGACCAAAGAACGACAGTGACATGGACGTAGGACTATCTTCTTGCCATCGAGCCATCGATAGTGACATTGACATCTTGCCGAGACACTGGTGGTATGTTGGTAGCGCTCTCGCATCATTTGAAAAGAGATAAGGGGGACGAACAAAGAGTAATGTAGAAACAGGTAGGGACAAAGAATATCGATGATAGATTTGCATAAAAGAGAGATGGATAACTGGCCTAGTATAAAGACACAGCCAGTTATAATAGGAAAGAAAAAGAGAATGATGAGGAAAGAGAGAGTAAGAACATTATAAGGTTTAAAGGATCAGAAGATATAAGAGAGAGAGATGAAGAGGAAGCTTTATGTAGAGACAGGTGTTTTTGTGTCTGTGTGTTTAAGAGAGATAAAGTGAGAGAAAGAATGAAAGAGAGAGCGAGAAGAGAGAGAGAGAAAGAAAGAGAGAAATAGAGACAGAGAAAGAGAGAGAGAGAATGGGAGAGAGAGAGAGAGAGAGAGAGAGAGAGAGAGAGAGAGAGAGAGAGAGAGAGAGAGAGAGAGAGAGCGATCAGATTATTATCAAGAAAAGTGAGAATGATGAGAGCGAAAAGAAAAGAATAAAATATAAACAAAAGAGAATATAAAGAGCGGGAGAAAGATAAACAGAAAATGGAGAGCGATCAAGTTGATAACTTTATCAGCTCATCATAAAATTTCTTTGCCACTGACCACAAAAACTGCCTATTAGCCGAAAAGTATCAAGGTTATCTTTCTAGCTAATAAAGATTCTTCCCACTCGAAAACTGAGAGAATATCTCGTCTGGACCAGAAGTCACAAGTCACATACAAACCTGATAAGTATCGCTTAAATTCGCGTCTGAATTAGTACATACTTAGATAAACATTTACAGGGGAATCTGGTTACCTAAGATTGCTCACGGCACTCAACATGCTACCGTGTGACCAGCTACTTATGGGCGTTTTAATTTGGTGACTTTAGCCATGGTCGCAGAATGAAACCTTATAAGAACATAAGCTCTAGTAGAATTACATAAATCTTTCACAGGTAATCAGCGCATAGAAAGCAATGATAAATGTTTAATAACAATTACAGGCATACTTTGGTTACACAAACACAAGTTCACATCTTTTTCTCAAAAGCTATCGGCACCAATTTTCACTTCAAGTCATTGAGTGTAAAACATGAGTCACATCAACTTGAAAGTGCAATTTTCTGGGATTCTTGGAAAGCACTTCTCTAGGATTGTATTAGATGAACTGGTTCGTTATATGGTGCGCCATCCGTAACGTCTGCAGTGAAGGCAATGTTTCGGCGAGTTTAATTTTACTAATGAATTAATTGTAGACAAATTGAAGCCAATTTCTTAAAATACTCAAAGCATTAGTTCACTAGAGGCATGAGATTAATTGGACCCAACAACTATTTTATTTGCTCTAAATTTCTAAACATAAACCATAACCAAAAGGAAATTTTTTATATCCTGCCTTTGTGTTCGAGTCTCAAAATGTGGAAATGAAAATTATCAATACTGTTTTCAAACACAACTGGGAAAATGTGTATACATCCTGAATATTAATTTTTAATAAAACTTCTAGATCCATTTAAAGAATTGTCGGTGCTTTAATCGCGTAGATTAGAAACAACACAAATTTGCTTAGAAATCTTTACAATTCACACTGCCCAGGGAGATAAGACTAAAAGCAGGCGATTGTCGCGCATCTCAGGTATGCCAACCCTCATAAACCTAGAAATCGGTTCACCTCAGAATATTCGCCACCACCGTGTCTAAGACGGTATACATTAATCTATAATCTTACTGAGAAAAGGAAGGGGGGGGGGGGGTGATATGAAACTAAAACAAAAGAGACAGATGTACAAAGAGATACACGGAGTGAGGAAAGAGACAGTGGAGAGAGAGAGAGAGAGAGAGAGAGAGAGAGAGAGAGAGAGACAGAGAGAGACAGAGAGAGAGAGAGAGAGACAGAGACAGAGAGAGAGAGAGAGAGAGAGAGAGAGAGAGAGAGAGAGAGAGAGAGAGAGAGAGAGAGAGAGAGAGAGAGAGAGAGAGAGAGAGAGACAGAGAGACAGAGAGAGAGAGAGAGAGAGAGAGAGAGAGACAGAGAGAGACAGAGAGAGACAGAGAGAGAGAGAGAGAGAGAGAGAGAGAGAGAGAGAGAGAGAGAGAGAGAGAGAGAGAGAGAGAGAGAGAGAGAGAGAGAGAGAGAGAGAGAGAGAGAGAGAGAGAGAGAGAGAGAGAGAGAGAGAGAGAGAGAGAGAGAGAGAGAGGGGTAAAGGAACACTCCCTGTGTGCCGCTCTCCGACATGACATTTTGACTTCCATCAAACAGAACCCACCTGCGTAGGGACGGCACGAAAATCTATACAAGGTATTGAATTTCTCGTCTGTTTCTAACTGCTTCACAACCTTCTAGGACTAATGCAAGTTTTAACAACAGCCGCAGCTTTGTAGGAAGACACGTTTGTGCCGAAGAAAATTGATCTATGGTTTAAGAATTTCGTGTAGGTGAAGAAGACTTTATTGCAGCTGATCCAAAATACACTTCAAATAAATGAGCTGCGTTAATGGAAGTTTGTTGCAAATTTCTAACAGCACAAGGAGAAAGTTGATGATGTTGGGCTCTCATCTACTTATCTCTACTATGCTTGACCAAACTTTGATTTGCAGAAAAAGACTCAAAATTAAAAGTTAAGGAGCAAGTAGAATCGAAAATTTAAAAGAAAGAAAAATCTTCTACCTGCGTCAAATGGCTACTATATATAACAACTGGTTTAGAAGTTGCAAGAAAAATTAAGAATATGAAGATTTTTTGAATAAATGAGAAAAACAATTTTAATTGGAGCAAAGCAAACATTCGCTATATTGAAATCATTATATTTCAGTCGCTTGCGTTACTCTGACGTCACACAAAATATCTGTAGTCCTTTTTATGCGAATGTTGATATCTATAAGCCATCCTGTCTGACGTCTGTTTAAATATATCTTTGAAAAATTCAGCCTGCGTTACGAAATGGTAGATAGCTCAGTAGATAGAACGCTCGGCTGACAAGAAAGAGAACCAGAGTTCGATACCTAGCTTAGCCATCTGGTGACGATGCGGTATCCCGTTTAATCAAGTCTATTCTTTGCTCAGCCCTGGGCCTCCATATACAATATGGAAAACCAGATTAAAATGTACTTTTCTAATTTATACAAATATCCTTTCAACCGCATATTGGAGGGCTGTGGAGCCCGCAAAAAAACACCTGAAGGTGCACTGCCTTGAGAGAATTTTTAGACAGTAACTTATTTACACTTAAGTGGTGATGTATGTTTAGAAGGTTCGAAAAATATATTGATATTGTGCAATGTTAGCGGAATATTATGAGTAAATATCTTATAACTTCGACAATTATGTTTTGCTTACAAAAGGGAGGGGGTGGCGGTAGTTTCTGAGAAGAGGAACAGATAAACTAAACACAGATGAACGGAGATAGAAAAAGATTTGAGAAGGAGGAGGAAATGGAGAAAAAAAGAGACACAAGACAAAGAGAGAGAGAAAGAGAGAGAGAGAGAGAGAGAGAGAGAGAGAGAGAGAGAGAGAGAGCGAGAGACAGAGAGAGACAGAGAGCCAGACAGATAGACAGATAGAGAGAGACACACAGAGAGAAAGAGAGAGGGAGAGAGAGAGAGAGAGAGAAAGAGAGAGAGAGAGAGAGAGAGAGAGAGAGAGAGAGAGAGAGAGAGAGAGAGAGAGGTAGAGAGAGTAATGAATGTATTCTATATCCATTTACTACACTTTTTTTCAGTATAATCGAATTTGACATAAAAGTAAATTAAGCAAATGGCTTATATTTTGCACGTCAGTTTTAATAAGGATATAATATCGTTGAATCGATACCAGCTTAGCTTCATTTAAAAATGTTAATATAAAAGAAAAGACAAGCAACTGAGGAGCAATAAATTCCTTCACTTCCGCTCTATCCACCTGTCCTACTGTCTGTCTGTTTGCCTTTGTCTTCATCTGTCTTCCTTTTTTCTGTACATATCTCCTTTATTTAATTGCTCGTTTTTTTTCAAATTTGCTTTCTCTCTCTCTCTCTCTCTCTCTCTCTCTCTCTCTCTCTCTCTCTCTCTCTCTCTCTCTCTCTCTCATTTTCAGCCCTCCCATTCCCCATACACACACCTCTTCATTATTTTCTCTTATCGATCTCTATTCCAACTCTCTGATAGTCTCTTTTTCTCTCTGTCTTTTTGCCGGTCCGTCTGCCTTTCTCTCTCTCTCTCTCTCTCTCTCTCTCTCTCTCTCTCTCTCTCTCTCTCTCTCTCTCTGTTTTCCTCTCTCTCTCTCTCTCTCTCTCTCTCTCTCTCTCCCTCCGTCTCTATCTCCACCATTGTTATGTTTTCCATAACAATCAAGATATTTCACTGAACCAACTTCTATCTTTGTAAATTCCTGCCCTGTGTCCCAATTTTTCTCCAAAGCCTAGAAATATCTCGCCTCAGTCGATTGATTCCTCGACTTATGAGCCATCTGTTTCTTTCACTCAACCCCAACACAGCGTTTGTTCTACCCACCTCGCCGTCCCAAGACTCACATCCCTTGTCTTCAGAAAGCTGCGAGAAGACACCGGCTAGTACAAACTTCCAGATCTAGATCTAATTCAAGCAACAGCCACACATTTCCAGCATTGATCACAAACAGAACGACCTGAACAGAAACCCCTGCATGCATCCCACTCCAGCTAAGGCAAATATGATTTTTAAAAGAGAAATTACTTTTTGCCTTTTCTTTCAACTTGTTCACGGCAAGCACAGTTATATAGATCCATGCATGGCTGGCAACATTTAAACATTGATCAACCGCGAGTATGCAGCCAGAAAGTCGGGCAGGCGTGGAACATCCACCTGAACCAAAGAAAGTGGTTTGGTTGTGTGGATAGATAAACCACTTCCTTTTTAGAGCGTCAACGGTAGTGGAGATTGAAGCTGCGTGAAAACTGCTTTTACTAAGAGTTCAAAACGACTTTTTTTTTTTCTCTCACTCAAAAAGCTCCCCGCACCAAAAAAAAAAAAAAATTAAAAAATATATAAATAGAGAAATAAATAAATACATGAATAAACAAAACAAGCTAAGCTATGAATATTATACACCCATCTAGGTCCTTCGAAACGGCTCACCATCTATTCCCATTCAGCAGCCTTATATCCTGGATATAACAACAACAACAACAACAACAACAAAAAACCTTTCCACTCTAAAGTAAGACTGGGTCATCGGTAAAGACAATTTCATTGTTGAAATTATTACTTCTAACGAGCTAGACACTGGAAGAAAAGTACATCTAAGAAGTAGAAACCTAAAATATAGACTACAACATGCTGTTT
>JAWDGP010003343.1:180000-190000 GCA_033675545.1 Elysia crispata | reverse complement strand
TATTATTATTATTATTATTATTATTATTATTATTATTATTATTATTATTATTATTATTGTTTTCATTATTATTATTATTATTATTATTATTATTATTATTATTATTATTATTATTATTATTATTATTATTATTATTATTATTATTATTATTATTATTATTATTATTAGTAGTAGTATTAGTAGTAGTAGTAGTAGTAGTAGTAGTAGTAGTAGTAGTAGTAGTAGTAGTAGTAGTAGTAGTAGTAGTAGTAGTAGTAGTAGTAGTAGTAGTAGTAGTAGTAGTAGTAGTAGTAGTATCATTGTTATTGTGGTTGTTCTTTTTGATTCTACTATTATTAATATCATTGTTGTTATAGTTGTGATTTTTGTTTTGTTTATTAAAGTTTATCATTTAGAGCAAAAGAAAGAAAGGAAGACTGGGAGAAAGAAAGATAGATAGACAGATAGAGAAGTGGATAGCTTAACAAAAAGAGCTTCCGCGAGGGTGAGAGGAGGAACAAAGCGAGAACGAGAAGAAATATTCTTCTACAGCCAATAATTTCAAATAAATAGCACAGCGTTAAAACTCATTGTGATCTGAAACTTTCATATTAATCTTCAGTACTACCTATCGTTCCCATCACCGCTAAGTGCATGAATCACAACTGCAAGTTATTTCCACTTGTCGCCATAATGCTTTTCTACATTGTATTTACCTTTCTTTTCTAAGGAAAAAAAACAAAAAACAAAAAAGAAGCCAGCATTTCTTTCATGTACGACTAAACATATGTTAGTCTCAATACTACGGTATTTGATATGAAAAGAATCTATCCCTCTAGAAAAAAATGGAAGCGCATAGAAATCTTGCATTCTCTCACACAACTCCTACCGAGGGTTTATGTTTTACTTCGTTCTTCGGCCCAGTCTGACGTCATTTCCTGCGTGTCCCAGCTAGGTTAATATCCCATTACAGTTTAATGTCGCACGAGAGCGCACGTGTCCGACACACAAGTGGCTTCCAGCACTGAATTACGCCAGGCTTAAGAGTAGCAGCAAGAGATGAATCATACCACACACTTCAAGATCTGATTAATTAAGAGATTCTGTTACTAAGATCGGCTGACAGCTGCTATGGATATAGATCTGGAAAAAAAATAGAACTGGATATGACTTTTTGGTAAACACAATGATGTCCTGCCAGGAATTATTTGTCTTTAAATTCATAATCTTTGGTCAGGCACGGAATAGACTGTTTCAATTATGATGGACTTTCACATTACAAAAACGTTGATTAAAAGTGGCTTTTAAAATTGTACGTTCAGAAAAAGGGTGATGCGATAGTATGTGTAGTGTTGTTTTTCGTATGAGAAACAGCGCATTGAAATTAGGAAAGCCAGGATAAAGGCTTTTTATTGATTTTCGTCTTGTATAATTTTGCCCCAAATCCTTGTTAACAAGTGATTTCTCATTCTGTTTTAAATCATTTCCATTGTTATGCTTTTTATAAGGCTCTTTAAGTACAAACAAATTATTGTGCCAAAACATGCACTGCTTTGCGGGGATTCCCAGCTGCGTGTCTATTTGTACCAACTGATAATTTGAGTTCAAAACAATCTATAAATAGATCGGGATCCACTAAAAAAAGGTCACATAAGATGCCTTAACTAGGCAACCACGATGAATGTATTCTATCAGTAGGGCCTAACACTTCTGCACTCACATTTCATAATATGTTTCAACAAAATACCTCAAAATATGATTCTTTTTCAACGGAAAAAAAATATTATGCTAAAATTGTGAGAACAATTTTGTAGCGATTTGTTTTTCGTCAAGATCCAGTTTCGATGTCGATCTAATTTTGAGTACTAGGTAAAGCTCTCAACCGCCATCATAGTGGAAGGACTAGGTTACCGGCAGGTGTGCAGAGGATGACAGAGAACAAAATATAGTTGAATGAATTGTAGAAGCCTCTGTCTCTCTGTCTGTCTGTCTGTCTGTCTCTCTCTCTCTCTCTCTCTCTCTCTCTCTCTCTCTCTCTCTCTCTCTCTCTCTGTCTCTCACACACACACACACACACTTTTCCATTTCTATCTATTTCTCTTTTTCCCTCTCCTCTTTGTCTAATTCTTTCTATCTCTTTTTTCTCCCTCCATCTCTTTATTCTTCACTCTCTCATTCTCCCCTTTCTCTCTCTCTCTCTCTCTCTCTCTCTCTCTCTCTCTCTTTTCCTCCCCCATTTTTGGATCACTTGTATGATAGAAAAAAATAGCGGTAATGGTAATGAACAGTGCTTATAGTATAAGTATGTAGTGTACTAGCTGGGTGCGTATCTCTTCTTCTACTGGTGCACATCTGCGGAATCAAAAAAATGTTACAGAAAACGTGAGAAACGTTCTTCTATAGGTCTTGAGTCCTGAATGTTGTTCTGTAAATCTAAATATAAAACTAGAGAGAAAAAGCAGGACTTCGTTGGTTATTCTAATTGGTCTGAGAACTCTGAAACTGATTTAGCTAGTTTCGCAAAAGTCTAAATCTATTTATAGATCCTTTAAACCATTTATTATCAAGTAGGTTAAAGTTGATTGGTAGCTATGACCTCCCACAAAGCAGGGCAACTTCGAGCATTTTTGCAGAGGATTGATAGCGTTCTAATAAGAGTGTAGACGGATCTTAAAATAGATTTGTAAAATACATGATTATCTGATTTTTAAGACTAGGTTACGATTTGAGAAGCTCATCAATTGTTTTACTCAAAACTCGATCCGCATTTTCAGTACAAGATTGATTCTGTCTAGGAATTTCAAGCTATAGACTATGTAGAACCATTACGTAAACGTTGCTAAGGGCATGTGACATAATGAATTTTTCTCCAGTTAAAGGAAACATAACTCTAAACGCCTAGAGCTAATGAGAACGAAGTTGTAGGAGAATTTAAAAAAGAATATATCGTTTTCATGATAAGAGAAATATATATATATATATATATATATATATACATAATTTGATATAGATAGATAGATAGGCAGATAGAGAGAGGAAGAAAGAGAGCTAGAGAGAGATAGAGATAGTCAGGGATTTAGAGAAAAATTATAAAGCAGCCTTGAAAGAGAGAAAAGGTGTGAGATAAATACAGATCGACAGACAGCAAACTAGTGACATCTACTGGAAACACCGGGAACCATAATTAGCGCTGCCTGCGCGAAAGGTTTCGCAATTCCACATCCGGTCTACCCACAATTCCGTGAGGAGGAAGTTAGGCGGTTTGGGCGGGAAATCAAGGATTTTTCCCCTCCCCCTCCCCCCAATCCCTTCCCTCCGGCTTGGGAGGTAGCTAATTATTTATCACAGGCTTTGTAATTATCTGCTGCTGAGGAGGGTCACGATGTGAGGGGAAAGGTGTAAGGCGGGCACACGACTTGAGAGTCAGCTCGATGCGTTTGTTTCAGGTTTGAATCTCTGTGCTGTCAGTGTCTCCCTCTCTCTCTCTCTCTCTCTCTCTCTCTCTCTCTCTCTCTCTCTCTCTCTCTCTCTCTCTCTCTTTCTCTCTCTCTTTCTCTCTCTCCCCCCCTCTCTCTCTCTCTTTCTCTCTCTCTCATCCCTCTCTCTCCCGTTCTCTCTCTTTCTCTGTCTGTCTGTCTATCTAACTCGGTCTCTCTCTCTCTCTCTCTCTCTCTCTCTCTCTCTCTCTCTCTCTCTCTCCCCGCCCCCGCGCATCGCTCTTTTTCCACCCTTATCCTAAGAACTCATCTATCAGGTTATTATAGAGTGACCTTGTTTGTGACGTTACAAGATTCAGACGACTCTTAAAGTTTGAAGAAGATCTTAACTCGTTCATATTAAAAGTACGTTCATCAGAATTATACCATTATAGCTGAAGTCACAAAGGGCTTCAATTATAAACGATATATAAAAAATAAAACGATCTCTGTTTTCTAATGAGCCGACTTTCATTCATTAAAAAAAATTTAAAAAAAAATAAAAAGGAAAACAACAACAAAAAAGCTTTACCACGTTTGATATCTAGAACTTAAATTGAAATGGAAAACTGGCCAAGAACCGCTAGATTATGAGACTATCCTGAATTAGTCATCGCAATATTCCACTTATTTTTTTTTTTTTTTTGCGGGCAAGAACAGAGCTGAAATCGTGTCTTTCAAGCAGCGTAACCTCTCTTTGGCCTTAAGGTCACCGATGGACCAAGCTGCACAGTGCCTGATCCATGCGTGCTAACATAGGCTGAAGTGCTAATTGCACGTATTTGCTGTGGACTACACCAAGCAAAAGCATTATGACTTTCCGGCCGTCCCTCGTTGAAGAGCTCTTATACAACCTCCACAAGTTTCCCATGCTCCTTGGTACTTCGCTTATGTAAGACAAAAAAAAAAAGAGGGAACGAAACGAAATAAAAATGAAATGTCACGATATTGATTAACAATGGAACAAAAACAGCGAAGAAAAAAAAAATAGAGCGAAACGAAAAATATCAACATTGAATGCAAAACCTATAAACATCTTTTTTTTTTAAATTGTTTTATTCATTTATTCCAAGATCAAATTAAAGCTATTTTCGGCAGGCTCCAACCTCTTGAATTAGTTTTTATAAACATCCTTAACCAAGAGGTAGAGCTTCATCGTTAAACCCGGGTGGTGGTGCTTCAATTAGATGTTCCAGATTGAGATTAAAAAAAAAATGAAAAAGCCTGTTTTTACAATATAATGAGCAGGTAATATCAAGCTAGTACTAATACACTGTGCCTTTAACACTAAATAACTAGATCTACACATGTATTATAATTATCAGAATAACTCAAAATGGAAGTTTCACATGAAGAAACTTCAGGATTTGAATTATAAAACAGAAAAGGCAAAAACTGTATTTTATAAATTATCCGGCACGATAATTATTCTCTAAAACAAGTGTTGATGGCATTCAAGTCTGTTTATTTTTACAGTTACCACCCCTTCCGGTATTGCTCCTTGCGTGACGTCATACTGGTGGGCCAGACATGCGCTCGGGGCATGAGATCAGTGTGGGGAGAATTGGGTTATTGTGGTCTGCCGGAAACAGGCAATAATATTGTCTAGTTGGTTAGTTTGTAGGTTATCTGTTGTACGTATATCTCTCTCCCTCTCCCTCTCTCTCTCTCTCTCTCTCTCTCTCTCTCTCTCTCTTTATAATATATATATATAAATTGCTCTCTTTACCTCTCGCTCTCTACATCTTTGTTCCTCATATTTCTTTAAAGATTATTTTTAAAGTATCAAGGCATTTTGAGACCATACAGAAGATAGAGCGTAGAACAATCAGTGAAAATATCCCAGGTTCAATTCCTGGCTGTGAAATCAGTTGACAAAATGGAACATTGTCTGGTCACTTTACCAAAAAGTCGCCATATCCGCATAAGGTGATCGCCTTAAGTTCACAAGATGTCTCTTTTACAGGAGCTTCACGATAATAAACGTTTATAACGATCTTTAAAAAAAAAATGGGATTTTCCTAAATCAGCAGTGTAAGAACTCCTATGAACAATATTTCTGTACTTGTGCTTTTATGTGATTAAAAAATATATATATAAAATAAAAAAAAAAAGCAAGAGTGTTAATTGTCATAAATCTCGTTTGTCTCATTTTTGTGATCATGGGCTACATTCAATATAAATATTTTTTTAAGTCACTTAACACGTTTCACGTCGAAATAACTAAATAGTAAACACCCTGCTTGTTTCCACGCTCATTATGATGAATGTAAAACGTGAATCTGCCTCAGATCAAACCGCTATCGGAAAGGAAGAGAGAGAGAGAGAAAGAGAGAGAGAGGAAGAGAGAGAGAGAAAGAGAGAGTGAGAGAAAGAGAGAGAGAGAAAGGGAGAGAGAGAGAGATAGAGACAGACAGACAGACAGTCAGACAGAGAGAAAGACAGAGAAAGACAGAGAGAGAGAGAGAGAGACAGAGAGAGAGGAGAAAAGATGCAATGAAACAGAGAATACGTCCACTTGTGCCCAGAGAAAAACAAGCGTTGAGAAGCCCCAATGTTTTCGCTGAAGGAAACCTATGATAGGAGATTTCCTCCGATATCTTCGCATCACCGTGACCTTAGAACAGCTGGCTGTGATTGACGGTTGGTAGGAGGAGAACCATTAATTTAGAGTGGTCATTAATGGTCGCCACGACGTCTTCTACGGTCCAAGGAGCTGGCCACGTGATTGGCCGCCTCCAAACACGTGACTCAGTTTCTAATTTCGACTTGTTTATTTGTAGAGCGGGAATTACCGCAAATTACAAAGTCGGTCGTTTATGTCGAGGTTTTTCTTTAACTTTTTTTTTTTTTTTTTGTCGAGTTCAAAAACATCTGTTAGTTAATAGAGGGGTTGGAGAATAGTTTCTAAAATGTTTATACGTGTAGTTTAAAAGGTTAGAGAAAGAGAGATAAAGATAGAGAGAGAGAAGAGAGCGGCGGGAGGGATAGAGAAGAATGGAAGAGAATGATGGAGAAAGGAGATAGTGAGAAAAAGAGAAAGATAGAGAGGGAGAGAAAGAGAAACAGAATGAAAAAAGAGAAAGAGAGAGATAGAAAGTGAGAGAAAGAGATTAGGGGAGGGGGAGGGGTGGACACCATAAAGAGAGAGAAAGATAGATAGAAAGAGGAGAGAGGAAGATGTGAGACAAGAAATGGCAAGAACACACAGAAAAAGAGAGGAACAACTACTGAGACAGAGAGAGAGAGAGAGAGAGAGAGAGAGAGAGAGAGAGAGAGAGAGAGAGAGAGAGAGACAGAGAGGGATGGAGGGAGAGAGACAGAGAGAGGGATGGAGGGAGAGAGAGACAGAGAGAGAGAGAGACAGAGAGAGAGACAGAGAGAGAGACAGAGAGAGAGAGAGAGGGATGGAGGGAGAGAGACAGAGAGAGGGATGGAGGGAGAGAGAGACAGAGAGAGAGAGGGATGGAGGGAGAGAGACAGAGAGAGAGAGGGATGGAGGGAGTGAGAGACAGAGAGAGAGAGAGAGAGAGGGATGGAGGGAGAGAGAGACAGCGAGAGGCAGAGAGAGAGAGGGATGGAGGGAGAGAGAGAGACAGAGAGAGAGTGGGATGCAGGGAGAGAGAGACACAGAGAGAGAGAGGGATGGAGGGAGAGAGAGACAGAGAGATAAAGAGAGAGAGGGATGGAGGGAGAGAGAGACAGCGAGAGGCAGAGAGAGAGAGGGATGGAGGGAGAGAGAGAGAGAGACAGAGAGAGACAGAGAGAGAGAGGGATGCAGGGAGAGAGAGACACAGAGAGAGAGGGATGGAGGGAGAGAGAGACAGAGAGATAAAGGGAGAGAGAGTGGTAGGGGAGAAAAGATGAACAAAGAGCGTAACAGAGGAGGATAGAGACAGAGAGATAAAGAGAGAGACTGGAAGGGGTTAGAGAATCCGTCATTGGGAGAAAAAGAGTACAACAGAAATGGACATTGGAGCACATAGAGATGAAATTAATGGACGCTGTACACTCAAAAAAAAAAAAAAAATAAGAGCACAACAAAGCAACAACATCAATAACAACAACAACAACAACAACAACAACAACAACAACAACAACAACAACAACATCTTGAATACACACCACAGCGATTACAACACACTAAGGAGTTAGCGAGAACAAGTCCACTAAACGTGACGCTTCAAATCACCTGTACTTCGGATATCTTAATAGTCCTGTGAATTAAGACTTTAATGGCCTCTTGTCTCAACAATTAGGGCCAGATTTAGATCTGAGCCTGTTCTAGCACCGGCTGCCCAACGTGGAGCATCTCTCAGGAGGACTGAAAGTTTATAATGTATCCCTTAAGATGGGTACTCAGTGTAAGGGGACTTTGTAAGTCTTTGACAAAAATATAATTTTCGTCGGAGTCGGTTAATTTATTTTCAAATACATAAAACAAATAGTTTAATGAGACGAGAGGAAGAGTGAGAGGGAGAGGGGGGAGGAGGAGGGAGGGGGGGAGGGAGGTAGAAAGAGAGAGATACAGACAGACAAACGGACAGACAGACAGAGGTAGAGACACAGAGAGTGAGGCTGAGAAAGTGAGGAGAGAGAGAGAGGACAGAGAGAGAGAGGAAGGAAAGAAGAGAAAGAGAGAGACAGAGAGAGAGTAGAGAGAGACACAGACAGAGACACAGAGAGACAGACATAGACAGAGAGAGAGAACGACAGAGAGAAATTGAGAAAGAGAAAGAGAGAGCGAGAGAGAGAAAGAGAGAGAGAACGAGAGAGAGAACGAGAGAATGAGAACGAGAGAGAGAGAACGAGAGAGAGAACGAGAGAGAAAGAGAGAGAGAAAGAGAGAGAGAGAACGAGAGAGAGAACGAGAGAGAAAGAGAGAGAAAAAGAGAGAGAGAAAGAGAGAGAGAAAGAGGGAGAGGGAGAAAGAGAGAGAGAGAGAGAAAGAGAGAGAGAAAGTGAGAGAGAGAGAAAGAGAGAATGTGAGAGAGAGAAAAAGAGAGAGAGAACGAGAGAGAGAGAACGAGAGAGAGAACGAGATAGAGAGAGAACGAGAGAGAGAGAAAGAGAGAGAGAGAACGAGAGAGAGAAAGAGGGAGAGAGAGAAAGAAAGAGAGAAAGAGAGAGAGAAAGAGGGAGAGAGAGAAAGAGAGAGAGAAAGAGAGAGAGAGAGAGAGAAAGAGAAAGAGAACGAGAGAGAGAATAAGAGAGAGAGAAAGAGAGAGAGAAAGAGGGAGAGAAAGAGAGAAAGAGAGACACAGACAGAGACACAGATGGAGAGAGAAAGAGAGAGAAAGAGAGAGAGAGAGAGAGAGAGAGAGAGAGAGAGAGAGAGAGAGAGAGAGAGAGAGAGAGAGACAGAGAGAGACAGAGACAGAGACAGAGAGAGAGAGAGAGAGAGAGAGAGAGAGAGAGAGAGAGAGAGAGAGAGAGAGAGAGACAGAGACAGAGACAGAGACAGAGAGAGGGAGAGAGAGAGGGATGCGCTAAATTAACTCTGACAGCCGAAAGCAATAAAAGATAGCGACTAATTCTGCACTTTCCCTATCTGATACTTGAATGCTTTTAAACGCTTATTAGAAAGCTGTGAATTTTCGCATTGAGTGCAGAAAAGTCAACTGGCTTTCAGGAATTCTTAGCCGCGCAGTTTTTCAAACCTATAAGGTAGTGACTCTTTAAAATCTCTAAATAGGTTTGGAGTTAACAAAATTAGCCAACTATTCTCATCCCTATGAAAGATTTATCTTATTATTCTTTGAATTTTTTTTTTGTTTGTTTGTTAGTTTGTGAGAAATGGTGCGTGTGTGTGTGTGTGTGTGGGGGTAGTAGGGAACTGAAGCGTAAGACTATAAGTCTGTGAAATACATTAACCTCTGATTTCCATCGTATAAAATCAAAGTAGCCATGTACACTTTTAAAAAAGGCAGAGACGAATTATTATCACTTCGTGGACGCACTGTTAAAGGAAGAACGTCGGATTTTATCGATTTGTTTTTCATAATCATGCACTATTTACTATAAGTAAAATTTTATTAAAAGCTTTTCACATTATATTTCTTTTAGACATTCTCGTAATAAAATCAGTTGTAAAAATCTCATAAAACTGTACGAGCGGAGGGGGTTTAAAATTTGCAAAAAAAAAAAAAAAGAAAAAGATTACGATATTCTCAAAATTTTCTTGACGGCAGTTTTCTTCCTTTTACCATAAAACGGCTGTAAAGTTACAGTTTCGTGTTTGTATTTACCATTCTCTATCATTCTTCATTTCTTCTTATAATTTAGCGTGACGTCAGAATGGCCGCTTTGGGACTTCGCATGCCTCTTCCAGTCTTCTGTTTGTCTGGCGAACTTTAATCTCAACAGTTTGGGCTGTCTAGATCTAGATCTCCTGGCTCCTGGCTTCTCTCGGCCCTGCCTGTAATAGATGTCGACTCTATATTGCGAAATACGTGAGAGGTTATTGACTGTTCGTTAAAAACGACTTTTCTGAAAGTAACAACAACAGCCTTATCAACAACAACAACAACAACAATAACAACAAC
>JAWDGP010003343.1:155000-170000 GCA_033675545.1 Elysia crispata | reverse complement strand
CAATCTTGTTTACAGTACTTTTTCATCCAGTATATTTTTTTATCTATAATCAAACAACTATTGAACCCCTAACCATTGTTAATGTCATTAATCTTCAGTAAAGAAAAAATCGGTCCCGGTTTTGATCAGTCAAAGCGTACTTCTTACTACTACTGAACATAAACTTTAATTTAAGCTCCACAATTGTTGATATTGAAAAGATATTGGAGTTCTTAAAACAACCTCCGATTTGGTAAATCCATAGAAGAGTACAATCGTTTATAGATACATAAGACTTTCAGTGATGATTCAGCGGTATTTATTAATTGTTTAATGGAGCCTACATCTATTCCCAAAGTCTTAAATTGATGAAGAGACTATAGAGAGTGTAATCAACTCCTCTTGCCAAACTCCTCCAATTCGGTAAAACCGTTGAAATGCGACATCAAGAATACAAAAAAAAAAAAAAATATAATTCTCCAAGTGATAAGAAAATTATCTAGAATAAGACCTAGAAAATTGAAGCCATAGTATGACATTAATCAACTATACCATTTTTTCCTTTGCCGGGAAAACTTTGGATGTAATTAAGCATATCATTTAAATGTAGAACAAGTTAAAGCAATCATTTGTATCGAATGAAATAAACATCTGTAATAAATAATTTTCAGAGAAGCCTTTTGAATTTCTCCATCTCTAACGAATTGACTTTTTAAGTTCTATGATTAAAACGTTGACGCGTGTAGATTGCAACACATGCGTACATACACACACACATACACACACACACACAGACGCACAAGCTATTCAGCCCAGGTAGAGTAGACCGGAGACAGACGTCATCCTCACACCTGCAATTTTGTTGATGAGATTTTTGTGGAATTATTTAACGATATAACATTTCAGTCCTAAACGTCGTCCAAACCCTTTGTGTTAAATTAAGTGATAATATTTCATTGAAAAAAATATAGTGATACGAGAAAAATAATCAATTGTTACTTCTTTCATTATATCAGTTCAAAATGGAATCATTTTAGTACATTATGGATGCGCTAGCATACAATTTCTGTATTTTTAATTGAGCAATTAAATAAAGCACATTCATAAAACGTAGTCTGTGTCGTGTTTCGAAGAAAAGGAAATTAATCAAACTCAACAGCTTAACAAGTAGACAATGCTCTCTCAAAGTCGTATAGCACATATAGAGGCCACCATTTCCATTATAAATCAGATTAAAGCCAAGGATGGTTCAACAACCATTACAAAATTAAAGGTTCGCCAAAACTCCATCGAGTTCAGCTGTACATCTATCCAACCCAAAAACTTTCCTCGCCGTTTACACAAGAATCATACATTTTCCCCCGAGTCTGTAGCTCATTAGAACAGGTTCAAAATTAGATCATTTATAAAACGGTCTTGATTCAACACCAATTAATGGACCATGGAAATTTGTTTCTTTTTCAATCCGTGTCTTTTAATAATTTTTGGCTCTAAAATAGACCTCATTCAATCTTAGAAACTTATAAGGGTAAAACATAATTTAAGATAAAAAAAAAATCTACTCCATGGTTCGAGTAAAGATCTCTTAAAACTATGGTGCTTCTTCCCCAAAAGTCCTTTCGATCCCAAGATAATGATGGTAAATTGGATAAAAAAAATCGCGTCAAAAAAGGCCGGCCAATCTTTTCTGACATCAATTCGACAGACATTAGATGGGAAGGCTGTGAAATTCCCAGTATGACTGACCCTAATTTGTGAAATTGCTGTAGAGGACAAAAATTTATCAAAGAAATTGGAGGGTTTCTAGTGGCTGCTGAAGTTTACTGAGTTTGAGGTAAAACTTCATTTTGAATTGAGACGAAAGTTTTATTAAGGTTTCCTTGAAACAAGATGAACGGTCTTTCACTATTTTGTACCTTAAGTAAAAAAAATAAAACGTTTAGGCTATTTGAGAAGAAAGAATAAAAAAATGTAAAGTATAGTTGAGCAGACAGTAAATAGATATTCAGAAAGACATGGTAGGTAGATAGATAGATAAATAGAGAGAGAGAGAAAGAGAGAGAGAGAGAGAGAGAGAGAGAGAGAGAGAGAGAGAGAGAGAGAGACAGACAGACAGACAGACAGACAGACAGACAGACAGACAGACAGACAGACAGACAGACAGACAGACAGACAGATAGACAGACAGACAGACAATCAGACAGACAGGCAGACAAAACTATATAGTTAAAAAGGTTAGTAGATGACAATCTATCATGTGATAAAAAAATAAATACCGATGTGAAAATAGAGCTACAGTAAGCAAGAGAATGAGAGAGAAGGTTATGTAAAGACACAAATAGAATGTAAAATAGAAGGCTGGATAGAGGAACAGGAAGATAAAGTCAAATGAAAAAAAAAAGAAGAGCTTGATACAGACACCCAAAAATTGGAACAAGAAAGAAAAAAAGTCTGATAGGAAAAGATATAGGGTGAAAAAAATGGGAAGAGAGAGAGAGATAGAGAGAGAGAGATAAGGAGAGAAAAATAGAGAGATAGAGAAAGAAGAAGAGAAAGAGAGAGAGAGAAAGAGAATGAGAGAGAGAGAGAGAGAGAGAGAGATAGAGAGATAAGGAGAGAAAAATAGAGAGATAGAGAAAGAAGAAGAGAAAGAGAGAGAGAGAAAGAGAATGAGAGAGAGAGAGAGAGAGAGAGAGAGAGAGAGAGAGAGAGAGAGAGAGAGAGAGAGAGAGAGAGAAGGCGAGAGATTGTGTATGAAGGTGGAGCTGAAGGAGGAGGGCAAGAATCAGAGTTACAAAAAGTGGCTCCAACTGAACAGAGAAATAGAAGGAAATAATAATTCTAATCGCTTCAATACAGCATTGAGGCATAGCATACCTGTGCACCAAGAAGAATCTATTCTACACTCATCAAATTAACTCAATATTAAAACACGAAATTGAAGTAACGTAAAGAAAAAAAAAGACAAAAGAAAAAAATGCCTATTTTAATTAGCCTACAATAGGGGGTCAGTATAGAAATATGTAACACGATTTCACACAAATTAGGTCACTAGAACACAGCCTAGTGCACCCAAAGTCAGACAGTCGCTAGTGTCTACAGCAATGAAAAGGTCTGTTGTGCAGTATATAATTTAGATCCATGTCTTTTGTACCGTTACCCTGTATATCCATGTCTTTCGTACCGTTACCCTGTAGATCCATGTCTTTCGTACCGTTACCCTGTAGATCCATGTCTTTCGTACCGTTACCCTGTAGTTCCATGTCTTTCGTACCGTTACCCTGTAGATCCATGTCTTTCGTACCGTTACCCTGTAGATCCATGTCTTTCGTACCGTTACCCTGTAGATCCATGTCTTTCGTACCGTTACCCTGTAGATCCATGTCTTTCGTACCGTTACCCTGTAGATCCATGTCTTTCGTACCGTTACCCTGTAGATCCATGTCTTTCGTACCATTACCCTGTAGATCCATGTCTTTCGTACCGTTACCCTGTAGATCCATGTCTTTCGTACCGTTACCCTGTAGATCCATGTCTTTCGTACCATTACCCTGTAGATCCATGTCTTTCGTACCATTACCCTGTAGATCCATGTCTTTTGTACCGTTACCCTGTAGATCCATGTCTTTCGTACCGTTACCCTGTAGATCCATGTCTTTCGTACCGTTACCCTGTAGATCCATATCTGTTGTACCGCGTGCTGTGGACCCAGGACTGTTATATCGTTTTTTATTGACCCAGGTCTATTGTACTATGTATTGTGGACCCATCTCTGCTGTAACGGGTGCTGTGGACCCAGGACTATTATATCGTTTGTTATTGACCCAGGTCTTTTGTACTGTGTACTGTGGACCCATCTCTGCTGTAACGTGTGTTGTGGACCACAGGACTCAGTTCTATTTTACCGTATACTATGGACCCATTTCTGTTGTACCGTGTACTGTGGATCCAGGTCTGTAGTACCGTCACCCTGTGGATCCGAGTCTTTGGTACTGTCACCCTGTGGATCCAAGTCTGTGGTACTGTCACCCAGTGAATCCAGGTCTGTTTCACAGTCACTCTGTCGATCCAGGTCTGAAGTACCGTCACCCTATGGATCCAGGTCTGGTGGACACTCACCTTGTAGATCTTAGTTTTTTGTACCATCAACATGTGGATACAGGTCTGTTGCACCAACAACATGTGGATACAGGCTTGTTGTAACACCAACATGTGGATACAGGCCTGTTGCACCAACAACATGTGAATACAGGCTTGTTGTACCACCAACATGTGGATACAGGCCTGTTGCATCAACAACATGTGGATACAGGGCTGTTGTACCACCAACATGTGGATACAGGCCTGTTGTACCATTCACATGTGGATACAGGCCTGTTGTACCACCAACATGTGGATACAGGCCTGTTGTACCACCAACATGTGGATACAGGCCTGTTGTACCACCAACATGTGGATACAGGCCTGTTGCACCAACAACATGTCAGTCCAGGCTTGTTGTACCATCAACATGTGGATGCAGTCTTGTTGTACCATCAACATGTCAGTCCAGGCTTGTTGTACCATCAACATGTGGATGCAGTCTTGTTGTACCATCAGCATGTCAGTCCAGGCTTGTTGTACCATCAACATGTTGACCCAGGTCCAGATCTAAGGGTAAAATGCAGTTAGTCGACGATCACAATGTGCTACTGCTGTGTCAAGCAGAGGCTAATAACATCTGAAACCCAAGAAATGGAATCCACGGGATTCGATCTCAGGCAAGGCTTCATGAAGCAGCTGAGACGAGGTACGTGACGAAGCCGCAGCATCCTGCACCCGTCGTCTCTCCCCCCCCCCTTTTCCCACTACACACACACAGACCTTTCCCACTTTGCTGTGTTGGCATATCTAAAGATCCATAGATACGACTTCACTCTGAAACAATTGATGGAATGATGTCTGTGATAAACGTGTACCTCAGTTTCGTTCTCCCTTATTCCTTAGAAAACAATGTAACGTGTAGAATAGATAATGGCTTCTCTGGATATTTTCAAGGAATATAGGACTAATAGATTTCGTCTCTTCGACTGGTAATTTTTTTTTCTTGACAGGAAAGGGGAGGGGGGGGGGGAGGAGTAAATGCACCATATAGGTTTGTTGAATTAATTTCATTTTTGTGTGATCACATTGCTCAAAGTAACTGTAGAAAAGAGTCCGCAATCTGTTGTAGAAAGACTTTCACTTTAGTCAAAAAATAGCTTCAATGTGTCGCCTCAAAGTAGGTGATATTTCTTTTGATTTTGTTGCCTTTTCTTTAAGCCAACTTATTTCCCTCTGGGCGTTGATGAGTTTGAAAGGAGATTTTGTTGCTAATAGAAAATGGATTCGAATATAACAGAGAGTGACACACTTGCTCAAAGTTGCATAAAATGCTGATAATATCAGCTAAAATGGAACAGTCCAGTTAGGATGATCTGACCTGCAACGACAGAATTCTGAAAGAACTCATCATTGCTATTTTCTGGAAAATTCCTTTTTTAGCTTCAGATATTGAAGATGAGAGGACGACAGATTTGTACGGTTTGTGGCAGGATGATTAAAGCTGAGCAAATGTAAGAAAAAAACGTCAGACGGTTTTAGGCGTCACATATAATAATATTAATTAACAAAGTATTTAGAATGTCATGTAGACATGTTAAAATAACATTAATTATAAATTATAACATCTATTATTACAAGGACTTTTCAGGTTTTCATGACATGCAAAATCAGCTTTTAATTTTAAGAGAAAAGAAAATGCAGACGAAAATACAGACAAGGACAAAGGAAGAAACATTGAGATCGCGGATTGAGAGAGAAAGGGAAACGTAGTAAGAGAGAGAGAGAGAGAGAGAGAGAGAGAGAGAGAGAGAGAGAGAGAGAGAGAGAGAGAGAGAGAGAGAAAGAGAGAGAGAGGCAGATAGAAAGACAGACAGACAGACAGACAGACAGATAGAAAGAGACAGACAGACAAACAGGCAAGCAGACAGAAAGTGAGGGGGAGAGAGAGGAAGGGAGAGAGAGACAGAGAAAGAGAGACAGAGAGAGAGAGAGAGAGAGAGAGAGAGAGAGAGAGAGAGAGAGAGAGAGAGAGAGAGAGAGAGAGAGAGAGAGAGAGAGAGAGAGAGAGAGAGAGAGAGAGAGAGAGAGGGAAGGCTTTAAGAGAGTGAATTCAGAATAGAAAGACAGGTGAAAAATAAACAGAGCCAAAGTAACGGTCAGACGCAGTGAAAGAACAAAAAGAGAGGGAAGAGAGGTAAAGGAAGACCAAAAAAAAATAATAATTGTAAGCCCAGATCATATATTATCAATTGTCTGAACGTATCGTCTCTAAAAGTCGACGGCCGATCTAGAAGTCAACTATAATCGGATATTTATAATCTTATCGATACCAGTCTTCGGTGAGCATGTATGAGTATCGCCAGTTACCTACTTAGCTTACAAACTGTTGAAGGCCGAATACGGCAAGATCCAGGCCGGCATTGTGAGGCAGTGAGCTTGTCAAGACGCCGATACTATGTCTTTAGAAAGTTAAAAAAAGTGAAGAATAAAACAGTTCTTACTTGAAACACATCAAACTTTAGTTGGCCTGTTTGGTATTTGGTTTATGGGATCCTGCGAGTTCCAAAATTGTAACGGTTAATACGGGTTAAGGTCCTCTATGGAACCAAATTTTGCTGGGGTTTTTCAGTGGCCTATTTTCAAAGCTAGCCAGCAAATGCAATTAGTGTTAACATTTTCAATTAACAAAGCTGACATAAGTGCTTTCATATACTTTGTCTAAACGTAATTTTTGAACGCAAAACGAACAGCACAACTACTTGACGACACAATTGATTTTTACTCTGAGGAACAGCTGGTTCTGTCTCCTCCCATTCTATTTAGAGATTCTCTAACGCTAACTAAACCGCTATGTCTGGTACAAACAAAAAGTAATGAGAGGTGCACTGCCTTACAGGAAAATCTATTTATTGCTGCCTATTTATTTATGCCTAAATGTGTCAATGGATCTTTCAAAGCTATTGAGGATATAAAAATTAGCTGAATAACTGACCCCATACAAAATTTGTGAGAGATTAGCAAGGAAAAGACTGGGCACTGGTACATTATTTTACGAGGCACAGTACCAAAATAACTGTCAAACTTAAATCTATCTAGATCTAGATACAAAATATCTAGATCTAGATCCAAAATGCAATCACATAGATACGGCTATGGTACGTCAAAAAACGTGGTGAACTTTATCCAACAATCAGCAATATTTACAAGATGCCAATGGCTTACAATCTTGCATGAAAACAGTAATTTGGCGACGCTGTTTGAGATACTGATAAAATCTTTCGTTTTCTCAGTTGAATTTGGACGATTTGTGAGCCTTAGTATTAGCATCAGGACTTTTAAACAGCTTGGGTTTCTCATTTTATACAGCAGGCAAAACATAGAATAAAACTAGGCATAACGCTTTGTGAAATATCATTCCATTTGCTGCATGAGAAAGAAGATAATCTAAGTCTAATTTTTCAATTTTAATTCTAGATCCACACGGTTTCGTAAGAAAACTCAAGTTTTGTTTTTTCAACCGAAAAAGACTGAAACTTCAAAGTTGAGGCATAGATGTAGATCTAAGATAAGTTTCGTTCAATATTTTAGATGCAAGTTTGAACTAGTTAGGAACTTAGCAGGGTGAAGTAAAGATTGTAAATTATTGCAAGTTCTACAGCAAGGGAAAGAACTCAATAAATTAATTTGTTTCATGTCTCTAGGTTGTATTTTTTTTTTTACAAACGTCTAGAAGCAGTGGGTTTTCTGGATAAATTGGGGTTTGTTCAACAAATCTTACTACATCATAGTTTACATGTTGTTTCTTTCTTTAATGTCCAAGCTTGGCTTCTTAAGAATGAGCCGATTTTTACGTGTAAAATATTATTTTCGGCAGACTTGTTCACGCCCACTGGATCCTATTCAGGATTCGCTTTGACAGTTTTTTTTTTAACAAGAATTCGGTTCGACAGTTTTTTTTAAAAAGGATTCGGTTCGAAAGTTTTTTTTTAACAAGGATTCATTTCGAGTTTTTAGTGGTTATTTGTTCCTTTTTTCTGGTTTTCTAAATTTACACAAATTAAAAAAAGGTACAAACCAGAATTTTTGATTATTGAGGAATGTAATAGGTGATGATACTGGCCATGAATTTCCTTTATATTTTTTGTAATATGGGAAACACCCCAAAACGTCTAGTTTTAAATTCTTTTTAACCAGAGCAATAGCAGAAGTTGCAACTTTTTCACATTCAATTTATTTTTCTGTGTGCTTTACCCGTCAAGTAGCACTTGACGTAACCGAAACGAATCTGACGCAAAATGAATTACATCCACGTTGAATTCGCTTCGAGGTTTTAGCGACACGAACTAGTGTTTAAAAAAAATTGTCAAAACGAAGCCGCAATGGGATTCACTGGGTGGGCATTTTTACAGGTTATATTTCCCTTTTTTTCTGGTTTTACTAAATTTGCACAACATAAAATATGACACAAAACCAGAATGTTTGATTATTGAGGGATGTAATAGATGATGCAACTCACCATGAATTTCTCGTTTTTGCAATATGGGATACACCAAAAATAACGCCTACTTTGAGGATGTTTTCTTTTTAAAAAGAGCAGTAAAAGAAGTTGCACCCTTTTCATATGATTTTTATTTTCCTATGTGCTGTTACCGGCCAAAATGGCAATTAACACAACCTACCCGAAACTAATGCAAAATGTATTACATCCAGGTTGAAGTCGTTTTGAGTTTTTAGCGAAACGGGGCGGTGTTGAAAAATAATTTTGTCGAAACGAATCCGCCAGGTGGGCAGTTTCACAAGTCATTCGTTCTTTTTTTTCTGGTTTTTAAAGTTTAAACAATATAGCTGTAGCACAAACCAGAATGTTTGATTATTTCATATTTCATTATATTTTTTTGTAACATCTCACAAAGAGGGCACATAAATAATGTCTTAAAGATAAAATCGCAATGAAAGCTTGCTACGAAAGTCCCTTTATTACGTAAGCGGATGTTAACTATAATATAAATGTTTTGTACACGTTTTCAACTAATAAATATCATGACTCATCAATTTTTTTCTTTTGTTTGTGTGTGTATAATATTCTTCAGGAGAAGAAGTAGTATTAGTACTCAGAGACTTTAAAAGTGACCAACTAAGATACTTGACAAATATTGGAAATCATCTAATTCTGTGATGTCTCTGTTTAAATGTTTTTTTAAACACATCAAAAGAATATGAACTCCTTCAAAATTACCTAAAGTGCGAGAATTCTCAGCGACCATTTTTTTTCGTACGTAATTATGAATGTTTAAAATAATCTATAAATAGACTTTAACGTTATGAATGTAGGTAAATCTTCTTGTTAACATTAACATTATTTATCTTAACACAACAACAAAGTTTTGACTCTGCCCGTTCGCTAGGTTCCCCTGAAAAGGTTATCGCATGCGTCTGAACTCCTGAGCTAAGCGTGGGTGGCCCTTTGTCAACTTGCGTGTCTCTGAAACTTCTGGAACTTTTTGGATACAGGGTTCAAAACTTACTCAATTGTACGATACATTTTTTAATTTTAGACTCGGAGTTCTCGGTGAAGTTTTGTCTATGTTTTGTAATCATATAAGATTCTAACAAAATATCCTATCAAATTTAGTCTTTCATGAAAATTCAGATCAAGTCTTATCTAACCTGAAGGGCAATGTAAAAAAAAAAAAGAATTTTTGGCTACTTTCGTAAAATCCGAATGTTTTAAAGTTCCCTCTAAATGCCCATTAGCACGAAGGTACGAATAAGTGGGCGGGTATGAATTCCCACGAGCCAGTGCACCTGCTGACACTTTTTGTTTGTACCGACACAACCTGATAATGAGAGGTTAGGTGGATCTTTAAATAGATTGGGTAAGTACAGAAATAGCGGGTTTTCCTGTTATAGAATAACATTAAAAATAGATGAATTTTCTTTATTATTATGATTTCCCAATGTTTGCTGTCCTTCGTACCCTTGATCAGGGCCATAACGTAGAAAAATTTTGACTCCAATTACTCAAAACTTCGCCTCTTAGAATAAAAAGCAAAAATATCCTTTATAGTAGACTTTGACTAACACACTCAGAAATAAATTGGAAAAAACTAAATAGCTCAAGTTAAAAAAAAAAGATAACTTCTTTCCGCAGAGAAACATTTTGGTCTTACTCAGATAATGGATTCAGGTAATAAAAAGCCACTTTAGGACCCCTATGTGTGTTGATTCTTTCTTTTCTTCTTTTCTTTTCTTTTTTTTTTTGTTGTTGTTGACATCATCTAGAGATTTACATAAAATTGCACAAATGTTAGAAACAAAACAATAATACTTTTTCTCAAATCTATACCTTATAATTACAATGTAAGCCTAAAACGCGTTGATCTCAAAATAAATAATTGATGTCATATTTGGTACCATTTTGGAAAAGCATCAAAGTAAACGCTTTCTCAGCAGATACATTAATTAAAAATCTTAGGAAAGCAAGAATGTCGCAGGTTCTTTGGTCGCCTTAGTTACTTAACTCTCTTTCCCAATTTATCTCCATTATCTCATCGTGGTCGTGAGTAGTGCCTAAGCAGGTGATATAATTGTCATCAGGGAGAAGTGACGATGGTTCGAAATTAGCAACAAAAGCACTATTTTGGTATGATAGAAGATTCTGTTCGTTCCACAAATTGCAACCATCACGGTAAGAGCCATCTTCACCTCATTCATTTACAGAATCACATTAGTAAAGTATAGCACTGCCACTGTTTATACTGTTGTTTCTATTATTATTATTATTATTATTATTATTATTATTATTATTATTATTATTATTATTATTATTATTATTATTATTATTATTATTATTATTATTATTATTATTATTATTATGCCTTGTGAAGAACAGCAACATTGATAAAAGTAGTACTGGCAGTAGTAGTAGTAGAAGTAGTAGTAGTAGTAGTAGTAGTAGTAGTAGTAGTAGTAGTAGTAGTAGTAGTAGTAGTAGTAGTAGTAGTAGTAGTAGTAGTAGTAGTAGTAGTAGTAGTAGTAGTAGTAGTAGTAGTAGTAGTAGTAGTAGTAGTAGTAGTAGTAGTAGTAGTAGTAGTAGTAGTAGTAGTAGTAGTAGTAGTAGTAGTAGTAGTAGTAGTTGTTGTTGTTGTTGTTGTTGTTGTTGTTGTTGTTGTTGTTGTTTTTGTAGTAGTAGGAGAAGGGGGAGTAGTAGCGGTAGTAGTGATAAAGAGATAAAAAGGGAATAGAACTAGCAGAAGAAGTATACGTAAAAGTGATGATAAAAGCAGAAAACAAGGAGGAGGAGGAGGAGGAGAAGAAGAAGAAGAAGAAGAAGAAGAAGAAGAAGAAGAAGAAGAAGAAGAAGAAGAAGAAGAAGAAGAAGAAGAAGAAGAAGAAGAAGAAGAAGAAGAAGAAGAAGAAGAAGAAGGAGAAGGAGAAGAAGAAGAAGAAGAAGAAGAAGAAGAAGAAGAAGAAGAAGAAGAAGAAGAAGAAGAAGAAGAAGAAGAAGAAGAAGAAGAAGAAGAAGAAGAAGAAGAAGAAGAAGAAGAAGAAGAAGAAGAAGAAGAAGAAGAAGAAGAAGAAGAAGAAGAAGAAGAAGAAGAAGAAGAAGAAGAAGAAGAAGAAGAAGAAGAAGAAGAAGAAGAAGAAGAAGAAGAAGAAGAAGAAGAAGAAGAAGAAGAAGAAGAAGAAGAAGAAGAAGAAGAAGAAGAAGAAGAAGAAGAAGAAGAAGAAGAAGAAGAAGAAGAAGAAGAAGAAGAAGAAGAAGAAGAAGAAGAAGAAGAAGAAGAAGAAGAAGAAGAAGAAGAAGAAGAAGAAGAAGAAGAAGAAGAAGAAGAAGAAGAAGAAGAAGAAGAAGAAGAAGAAGAAGAAGAAGAAGAAGAAGAAGAAGAAGAAGAAGAAGAAGAAGAAGAAGAAGAAGAAGAAGAAGAAGAAGAAGAAGAAGAAGAAGTATGCTGTTGTTGTTATTGTGGTAGTAGTCTACCGATGGAATGGTGCGTGATCATCGCATTATTTATGTAACTTTCTCTCTCCCACTCCATCTGGAAGATTAATATTAAAACCTTCAAAATATATCCGATTACAATCAGCGTTCTATGGAACATAATTAATATAGGATAATAAACAAGGTTTTGAGTTAAGCTATGACAAATCTATGTCAATGACTTTTGGATTATTATGCTGTATAAGACTGTTTCTTGGCTCTATGCTGTCATTCAAAGTTGATTAAATTTGATGTAACTATTAAACCATATTTTTGTGGAATCTTACACATTTAAGCTTATTAATATTTGATATTTTATGCATGGGTTACCCTTCGTGTTTCCGGAACAAACTTTTCAAGTCCAATAACATGATCCGTTATATTAGGCTTTGCCTCCGTAATTCAAATTTTTTTTTTTATTTACTTTTAGAAGGTCAATTTTCTCATTATGGCTGAAAGCCATGGTCTTAGCCATAAAGAAATTGATTTTTTTTTCCCACGGAAAATATTGTTAAACGTTAAGAAAGTTTTCAATTGAAAGTTTAAGAAGAAACAGCTTATTGTGATTTGTTAGATCATGGCTGTAAAACGATCATGGTACCTCTAAGAAAAAAAGAATAAACGGACAATTTCGCAGAAAAAAAATTAGTGTGAGAAAAATCAGCTTCATTCTTTTAATGAATTATTGTTTCCATAAAATGGTGGCCCATAAAGCGGTGACGTCATTCTATATGTTGCCCTGAGTAGAATTGAGTAACAATCGGTGCACTTTTGAGATTTTGCTCAAACGATTAGACAGATTTGTAATTGAAATGTTGTGAAAACAAAATGTGCTTTTTAATGCATGCATTTCGCATGCAAAAGTATATATATATATATATATATATATATATATATATATATATATATATATATATATATATATATATATATACCAAGAATTTCTATCTTTAATTTACATCTTGATAGTTAATGAATAATTTCAGCCAGAAAATTCTAAACAAATACACAAAAAGACAAATGAACTTATGGCACACGTTTACAGGGCAAAGATTTAGTTTTTGGAAACAAAAAGTAGATGAAAATGAAAGACAGAAATGCTAAGAGATTAAAAATATTACAGATCAATCCACAGTCAAGAAAATAGAGGGATTGGATCACTCACCGAATCTTCCTCGTCATTTTCATCGCCCTCGTCTACAGTTTCACATGAGTGGATTTTGATCTGCACCACCGGTAACCTCCCTTGGTGAACCTGCCTGGTAGAGTTACTCCCCTTGCATATGTCGTCCGGACAACCCGAATCTGTGCTTCCGTCGAATTTCGGTTTTTCCTTGATGGCGTCTCCTTCGCTACCGCCAACGTTGGATGTTTCTTCCTCAAGTACATTCAGCATTTCCGGCTCATTTGGACTTTCGCCAAGCACTTGCTTTGTTTCATTTTTCTCTGATAACCCCATAGAAGGTGACGCTTCTATCTTAGAGGCCTCTGGGGGAATCTTTTCCTCTGGTTGCTGAAGACTTTGCTGAGATTGTCCACGTCCGTCACACTCTTTTATATCCTTTTGTGGTTCATAGAGGTCGCCACTGTTTTCTGTTCCAGAGTCATCCACAATGGAATCAGATTCTTTCACATCTGCAGAAACTTCGTATATTTTCGCGCTATCTTCTTTATTTCCGCTTTCCTTAGTTGTTTCAGAGACTTCCCTATTTCTGATCTTGGGGTCTCGTTCTCTGTGACCGATGGTTTCCTCACTGACCTCAGTATTCTTGTCTGTGCTCTCAGCTGTGGCATTATTTTGGTCAGCGCGGGACCTCCTCCTTCTCCTCCTCTCCCCAGATTCCTCATTATCGTGTGCTGTCATTTCAGAGCCGCGTCGGGATTTCCTAATGACGTCATCATTATTTGTCGACTCGTCGACTTTTCTCGGGGTTCTCGGCAGCTGCTCCACTTGCGTTGTGTCCTTGCTCTCCGCATCGCTTCCTTGGCGACGACTTCTTTCTTGTCGTGGACGTCTAGAATAACTCTCTGTTTCTTGAGCTTTCTGGCCAAGGTCTTTGGATTCTTCTTGACGGTGGTGGTGGTGGTGATGATGCAGACCAGGCACCCTCAACCTCCAGTGATGATGTTTCTCAGGCTGTGCCGGCGGCGAGGGATTTGACACAGAGGTTGCCGAGTTTGACGAGATCGGCGTGGAAGGCGAAAGTGAAACTAACTTCGATGGGGAATTCCCGGTAGGAAGCCGCGAGCTGCTGTTATGGTAACGGCGTCTATCCGACAGACTCTCGGATCTAGTGTTGTAAAGGTCTGACTGCCGATAACGGTCCGTGTAAGACCCGTGTAAATTCCGACCCCCGAGGAGCGTGCCGCTAGCCAAAGATGTCGTGGACGATTCAAGGATTGAAGATATTCCCGCTGGCCGTTTATTGTAGAATGGTGAGGACAACGAGGTAGCACGGGATGAAAATGAGGAGGCGGTAGAGGAGGAAAGCCTGTCGCCAGAGGAGAGGGGAGAGGGGGTCAGAGACCCCAGGCCAGAGTCGGTATGGATCCGATATCCTCCAGATCTGGGTCTGCGCCAGGATGACATTATCACGTGATTCAACTCTCCAACACACACGGCCAATTCTTATGCTTTCCCTTTCTTGAACGACGTTTAGTTCAAGTTAGATAGATCACTTCTGTCTCCATGTAGTTAAAGTTTACCTCACGTCGAACCCGACAAAAGAAGAGAAAGTGACACAGACAAGGATATTTTGAAAACACGAGCATCGACTCTAACAAGATAAATGGTTTTCAGTGTAGAAAAAAGTTTACAAAATGTAAAACTCTAATCTGTTCAGTTCACAATACCAGATGCTGGGTTTGTAAGAATTGTAAAATTTATGCTTCCGTCAGAGTAGTCTAGAGGAAAATCTGATACGAATCTTTGCTGGTAGCTCCAAACCAAGGAGATC
>JAWDGP010003343.1:145000-150000 GCA_033675545.1 Elysia crispata | reverse complement strand
ATTCAATAAATATCTCTATGACATCGTTTACTAAACACACTCTTGTGCCCATTATTCTGCCTCAAGACGTCACCCATATTTTTCATAGCATGCAGTTTTATAAAGTATAATTAATCAATTAATAAGCAAATCCTCAACGTGTTCAAACGGACAAGTAACAACGAAACCATGGCAACCGTTGTTTAAAATAGCTGTTGGGGTTATTTCATCGTCGCCTAAGTCTTTCCTTAAGTCTCATATGGAGACAAAACATCATGAAAAAAAAAAACAAAAAAAACAAAAAAAACCAAGCAATTCCTGAAAGCTGAAAGGATACATAACATAAAACCGATCTTGCCATTGTGCATGCTGGAACAAAGACGTGAGAAAACATCTCTTCCATGTAAGAGGCTTTTACAACCTGAAGAAGTTCAAACGAATCAATCATACCAGGCACAAGACCGCTCGCACCAAGATGACCTGTGGTCAGTCAGTGTGGAATCTACACAGGCTAAAAGCTTTTCACGATTTAGTGAGCGCTGATGACGTAGGAGAATAACCCACGCACTTCGCGCACTCACCGAAGAACCTGCCGGAATTTTCCGATTCCACGGATATTGTTATTATGGGGGGTGGGGGGAGAAAAAGAAATTTCCTAGAACTGTGGGTGAAAGGGTAGACATAGCTCCTGAGGTATAAGAAAAGTTAATTTTGAAAATTATAAAATCCAAATCGATTTATAGATAATTTAAAATAATCATTGTCGAATAGATTTGATAATTGGGCAGCCTTGAGATCCCGTAAGGGTGGGCACCTGTAAGCACTTTTCCAGGTTTTCATAGCCATGATAAGCGTTTAAAACGATTTTAAAATAGATGTGGAAAGTACAGATATTGCAGATTCGCCATATTTCACATGACTTCGTATGCGAAAGACTAGGGTTGTTTCAGTTCTTGGAAATAGGTGTGCATTGCATTATGAAGTATAACAGCTATTGTTAAAACGAAGTAACGTTTAAACATTGCTGTTTCTTTATGTTTTAACAACTAATTTAAGGGATGCATTACATGAAAATAGAAACCTATTAGAGAAACAAACTGACAATAGTGAAAGGAAATAGTTTCTAAGAGGATGCTAAGGGGAGATGAAGAAGAAGAAAAAGAAGAAGAAGAAGGAGAAGAAGAAAAAAAATGCATACACTCAAGACACAAAAACAAGATTAACACATTTTTAAAAAGTTATTAAATTGCCACAAAAGAAATTCAATTTTTTTTCCTATTGTTTTGAAGACTGATTTTTCTCAATTAACCTTTTTTTCGCAATAGTAAAGTAATTAGCAGCGTCAAAATGGCATAGTCCACAAATATACGGTAATTGCCACTTTTCGCACGAAAAAGATTTCTAACCCTCGTTCAATTCTCTCACGGCTCAAATATCAAGAGAAATAGTTTCAGCAACAGTTGTCTTTCTTGAAACGCTTAACCAAACCTCGCATAAGGGAGGCAGAGCTACAGTACAAGAACAATAAATGAGAAGTGGCAGACGTGACGGACGTCCACGCCAGGGAGACTGGATTGATCGAACTGTTGCTTACTGTGGCTTTGAGAGACAGTCTAGTCTAGCCTGTTCACTCAGGTCGTTTACACTTCTTTGCCAAAGAAATCTGACAACCTGGCGAGCAGATAACAAAGACAACGTGGCAGGCAGGCAAGGAACTTGAAGGAAGGAAGGAAGGAAGGAATCTTAGGGTAAGGTGTGTATTGGCGATTAGGGGGGTTGGGGTGGTGGGATCCAAGAAGAAGACACAGAGATTCTAGATCTTAGAAGGAACTGTAGGGCGGGGTGTGGGATAGGGTTTAGAAGGCTGGGTAGGGGACAGGGGAAACAAAATGGCACAGAGATTCTAGATCTTAGAAGGAACTTTCGGGCAAGATGTGGGATGTGGGTATAGAAGGGTAGGTGGGTGGGGAGGGGGGGGGGGGGACAAGACGGCCTAGATAATCTAAATCTTAAAAGGAACCTTAGGGCTAGGTGTGGGATGAGGGTGTAGAAGGGTAGGTGGTGGTGATGGTTTGGGGGGGGGGGGGGGGATAGAGAACAAAAACGGTGTAGAGATTCTAGATCTTCGAAGGTTTTTTAAGAAAAAAAAAAGCTGCTCCCTTTGTGGCGGCACCTTCTCCCCGGATTGCTGGCTCGTGTGGCGTCTTCAGACAAGCCACCACTTTAAACAGACGGGAACAGACATGGAGTCTTACGCCCTTTATTGGCCCTGATTGCTGCACCAGACTGCCTTGATTTAAGATCATCTTGTCCCCCCCTCAAATCCCACACACAAAGACCCACACTTCCCTCCCACCCTCCTGTTTCTTCACTTAGTCTGATTAACCCGAGCTAAGCGTGTTAGAGCTATCTACCTACGTATCTTTGCCCGCTGCTTGCTGCTTCCTGCAAACAAAATAACGGCTTGCTCAAGATTAAAAGAACTCGTAAACTTTGAAAAAGAAAATGGTTCTTAATGCGTTGCTTTCGTCGTGAAATGGTCGCAAAGACAATAAAAGAAAAATAAGTTTTGAAAGCATAGGGTTCTTTTCCTTGCATTAAAACTTTTTTTTTATGAGACCTACTCTACTTCTAACACAATGGTTATCGCATTAAGCTGTGTCGTTCAGGGGAAAATTTATACAATATGCCAAAATGATGAAGTCAGTCTTGGTAAGCATATAACATGAATGCTACAATGGCAAGCTGATTGTTTGGTGTATCCTGTCCTCTGGAGGCGGTATTAGATCTTTCTCTACCGCTCTTAAATATCAAGTCAATCCGAAAGTCTCTCTGTTTAGACTACTGACATTTCAAGAGTCACCTCTTTTGACCTCTGATGGTTCAGGAACCTCCAAGTCCACTTAGTCTGACAACTCAGTCTCCCAGATCTACAGGAAGACAATAATGAAACCCTCAAAGTTTAGAATCTATACATCTCAAAGACCTGGAGTGTAGACCCAGATTTCTGGTACCACAAAAGACCCCCAGATCAGAAACTGTAAGCCTTAACCTTTTTCTGCCCGTTTTTCCATGAAGGAAGACGTTTTTTTTTATTTATATGGAAACGGTAACTGAAATAGAGTCAACCCAATATCAGCAGCGGTTCTCAAAACGTACTTATCTATTGCCAAACATCTCCGATGCTGTTTTTAGAACTGTGCAGGTACTTGCCAAGATTTATGGAGGTTGTCTTGTCGTGAAATTAACAAAAACTTGAAAGGTTTTAATTGATATAGAACGGAGATCACATTGCGTCAGCAGAATGAGTTATCACCACATTTCCACTTTCTAGACGTTTTCCCTTGTTCAGGGTTCACTCTAGTTGTATTGGAATCTAAGTTATCTCTTCTATATCTCTTTTTCTTAGATTTGTTATGTTCTTTACAATTTCAAATGATAAACCTTGATTTTACTGAGAACTGGATCTATTTTTAACTCTTGTTTTTTAGCCAACTCATACGGCATAACAAGATGATAATGTTTACTGAAAATACTAGTATTAACCATCGTATAAACAAAGACATGTTTGTTATTGAGAGTAGGAGCTTATGATGAGTCCCAAATATTTTATACTAAAAGCCCTCCATTTCCCACCCTCGAAAAACAAAACCAAAAGAAAAAGGGAAAAAAAAAAAAAAAAAAAGAACAAAAACCGTTCACGTAGTTATTTTGTTTAAATTGAGGAAGGTAACTTCAATGTCAGAAGGTGAGATTTGATTCTATGTTATCAGTAAGAGAAGGGAATATCATCTTTACTCCTTTATAAGATAAAAAAAATTAATACACTTGGCACTTTTACATTATACTAAATGTAACTTGTCTCAGTTTTCCACTGTGGTTCTCACTTTCTATGAATTTCAAAAAAAAAAAAAAATTCCCCATGGCAGGTTTACAAAACACAGCCATTCATTCCAAACACAAACACACTATGGTAAAACTAGTTGTAACGGGTCTCGCCCTACAGTGGTAGAAAATGAAGACCCTGACAGCCGAAGCTGGGAGACAAGCGAAGATTTAAAAAAAAAATTAAGACAAACGTTCTACACCCTATTATCTGACCAAAAAACAAAGTTGTACCTCATGAATACATTTGAAGTTTGATATTTCTACCTAAAATGACTAGAAACTGATTCAAAACGATTAAATCCAGACAATAATAAAGGTGAAAAAGAAAAAGCTAAATCGAGAAAGAAAACTACATTGAGTAACAACAACATAGGACATCATCTTATTCTCTACTTTCCAGCTAAATAAATAAAAGAAGTTTTCTAATTCTGAGCTTTCCCTATATGTTGTTAGATTCTTTTCAACGCTGATTAGAAAGTTGCGAATTTTCACATGACGTGCACTGTTTTGCGGGAACTCAGTCGCGTAGTTATTCAAACGCGGAAAGTTTCTGCCGATGTGAACGCGGCGTAAACCTCAGTACATGTATACCGTATCGTTATTCGTTGCTTCAGGAAACCTTCCATAAACCATTTAATCGTCTGCCATTCTCTCAGGTAAACCAGAACCTATGAACGATGAAACGAAAGATCAAAGGCATTATGGGATTGAGTGGAGACAGATAATAAATCACAGTATGGTGTGAGGAGTCGGTATTGCCGGCAGTCTCAGGAAAGTAATACATGCCTTGTTGCCTAATTGGACCTGTATGACGTCATTACTCAAGACTGTATTAAAGAAATCTGTATAATCTAATATAGACAAAACCTAGCCAGTTCCTTAAAATAGGCGAAGTAGATGAAAATGTTCAAGACATATTTTGCTGGCAAAAAAGAACATAATTTTTTAGAAAGGGTGAGAAAAATATTGGTGCGATGTATATATTTTTTTCCCTCTTTTTAGGTTGACCCAATGCCCATGTATCCCACAGCTATTTTAGCTGTCTACACGGAGCTGTGCAAAAATCGTTACCATCTGTTCCAGTGCCGGAGGTGGTCTAGTTGGCTTTACCTGGAGGATTCTCTCCCTTCCTC
>JAWDGP010003343.1:115000-140000 GCA_033675545.1 Elysia crispata | reverse complement strand
AAATGGTTAGCTTTGGATGGAAGTCGTAAAGCGACTCTTAAAGATCCTAGATAAATTGGGGAAATCAGTTAATCTTGCAGTTTTCAAAACTTTTTAAAAATCAATTGAAAATCTTATTAGAAGATTGTGAATTCCTGCAGAAAGTGCCTAAAGGTGCATTGCCCTGCAGGAATTCATACCTGCGCATTTACAAAAAAAAAAATCAATATGATAAGATCTTTTTTTCAAGATCTTTGAATAGATTGGAATGTTTACGATATTGTATAACTATTCTCATGTATTTATATTCTAAATCTACTAAAGTCTTCCTAAGCGGCAACAACAAATTGCAAAAACAACAGTTACAAAAAGAACGACAATTAAATAACGGGCAACTGTTGGCGAAAGTCAGATCTTACAGGCGCGGCAAAAAAAAAAAAAAAATTCCAGGTGGTTGCTTTGTTGACTAATGGTATTTTAATTAAGCAGGTGTAGGTCGTCTACTTAAAGACTACTTAACTTTTATCCGACGACAAAACATCGGTGTATGATACGAAACATCTCAGACAATAGAGTTATCGCACCATTCTTGCAATTTTAACTACCGGCATATTAAAGCGAATACTTAAATCGAGAGAGAGAGAGAGAGAGAGAGAGAGAGAGAGAGAGAGAGAGAGAGAGAGAGAGAGAGAGAGACAAACAGACAGACAGACAGACAGACAGACAGACGGACAGAGACAGGGACAGACAGACAGAAAGAGAGAGAGAGGTAGGGAGAGAGAGGAGGGAGAGAGAGAAAGAGAGAGAGAGAGAGAGAGAGAGACAGAGACAGAGACAGAGACAGAGACAGAGACAGAGACAGAGACAGAGACAGAGACAGAGGGAGACACAGAGACAGCCAGCCAGACCCTGAGACAAAGAGAGAGAGAGAGAGAGAGAGAGAGAGAGAGAGAGAGAGAGAGAGTGTGTGTGTGTGTGCTTGAAGGTATAAAACATATTAGTCTACAAAACTGGTCGAAACAAAAAAACTGAAAGTTTTCACACAAGCAGAGTTGGTCATAGCGTTACACAACTTCACAGGAACCTCTAGGTGTGTATTGGAATTTACACATGGACTTGGCGCTTTATCTCATGCTCGAAGACTCCACTCACCCATCGGACCTGGCAATCAAGATTATTTTTTTTTTCATAAGTTGAGGTCAAAGTGGTATTCAACTTAAAAAAAGGAGCGGCTGATTTTGATGATTTGTCACATTGATGCAGCAGTTAGCTATGTATCTGACAAGAACAATCTTATACTCGTCAGTTAGGGACGAAAATATTAGATGTACTGGGTAAAAATTATCAGATGCTTGAGTTAAAAAATATCTATTGCGTGGGCTGAAATAATTTATAGAACACGATATATATATATATATGTAAACACACACACACACACACACATATATATATATATATATATATATATATATATATATATATATATATATATATCCTTTTTTTTTTGAAAATTTAAAAATGTCACGGTAAGATAAATGCACTTGGATGACTCTCTCATCATAACTCTGTTTCTAAATCAGATATGCTCACTTCGCATGCGAGAAAGTTAGATAATTGCTCCTCTGCTAATCATTAACTCACGCTCTTGATGATTACCTAGCATGCAGTTTCCATTTCACTATACTCCATTTAAAAAAAAAAATCTTTCCCTTTTTACCGGTTCATACTAGACGCCGTCTTAATTGGGTGAGAATTTACTTTCATGCACTTCTGATGCACTTTACCTAGAAATTGTGAGAACATAGCAAACAGGGATCAGTTACATCTAGTCCTTTTTCCCACCCAACTTGCCAAGTTGAGAGGTACTTTGGCTTCTGCGCATTGCTTGTTTTGGCAAAACCCGAAGCTATAAATAAACTTGCGGAGTCCTGTGTGGCAGTGGTGCACGTGATTTCAAAGGAGGGAATTAAAAAAAGGAAGAGTAAAGTGAATAAAGTTCGTTAAAAATGATCTTTTCTTTTTATTTACGGATACTCTATTGTATTTTATCCGAAGTTTTGCATTTAAGGGTATCTATCCATCTATCAAATCTATCCATCAATTCATTCGTCTGTATATCAACCGTTTAATCTATATCTATATCTATCTATCTATATAAATATAGTATAATACAATATATATATATATATAAATTATATATATAATTATTCATTTAGCTATCCACTAATCCTCTACAACCATTTATTTATATACCATCTATGTCTGACTGTACATCCACTCTTGTATCATTTTTAACCTTATTAATGTAACTAACATAATCATGACTCAATTTGCATGCCGGAGAAAGAAGAAGTTGTTAAAAAGCTTTACTTAACCACAACCAATGTTAAAATAATGGTAGTTGAATGCTTCATTGTTGCTTAGATCGTGATCTAATTATGGCTCATCTACTCTCCGGTACTTTCAGGTACCATAAATGCGCCCAACAACACCACTTCCATGCACGCACGCACACAGGCAGGCACACACACACACGCACACACACACACACTGATCTACCAACTAGCCCTCTTTGAGCAGTGTATAGCTCATAAGGTGAGGCTCCAAACGTAACCATCCAGAGCGACTCTTTTCGTTCAACGTTGATAAAAATCACCTTAAGCAGAAGGCATTATTATCTTGACCCACACGCCTGTATAATCCTATGTTTTTCTTTAATCTTCACAGAATGTTTGTGCAACGCAGAAGAGCAACGGCAATATGCACTAATTATCTCTTTGCAAGCCATTGACAGTAACAGCGAAAGATGGAGAACCAGTGCAAATATGTCTCAAGAATTGGGCGCTTGTCGGGGTACACGACCAATGCATGCGTGGGTGAATTGTCTGGTGAAGCAGTGGACGATGCAGGTTTGACCTGGCCTGGACGGATACAGACCGATCCAGACTGATCCAAGCCTGATCCAGATTTGATCCGCTATGGTCTGGGAGGTGTGAAACCGGCCAAGACTTGCCAACGATGTGTGAAGAGGAATTCGCTAGGATATAGCTCGCTATGGTTATGGAATGTTCTGGATAGATGTGTGGTGAGAGATGGTGGAGAGGGAAAGAGAGAGAGAGAGAGAGAGGGAGAGAGGGAGGGAGAGAGAGAGAGAGAGAATAAGTGTGAAAAAGAGAGACTTGAAAGTAGAGAAATTCAGAGAGAGAAAGAGAGAGAGAGAGAGAGAGAGAGAGAGAGAGAGAGAGAGAGAGAGAGAGAGAGAGAGAGAGAGAGAGAGAGAGAGAGAGAGAGTGAAATGGAAAGAGAGGAGAAAATAAACTTCTGAGTTGAAGGTGTGGGGAAGAATTTGCTATGCCGCTAAGATTTTGGTAAAAGAGAGAGAGAGAGAGAGAGAGAGAGAGAGAGAGAGAGAGAGAGAGAGAGAGAGAGAGAGAGAGAGAGAGAGAGAGGAGAAAATAAACTTATGAGTTGAAGGTGTGGGGAAGAATTTGCTATGCCGCTAAGATTTTGGTAAAAGAGAGAGAGAGAGAGAGAGAGAGAGAGAGAGAGAGAGAGAGAGAAAGAGAGAGAGAGGGAGGGAGGGAGAGAGAGAGAAAGTAAGTGAATTATATAGATAGAGACATTAAAAACAGAGGTAGGGAGATTGTTATAAGGAGAGATTTGGAGAAAGATGTAGAAGTAAGTGAAAGACAAAGATAGAGAGGCTGAAAAATATATATAAAAAATAAAGACAGAAACGGAGATGAAGAGAGAGAGAGAGAGAGAGAGAGAGAGAGAGAGAGAGAGAGAGAAAGAGAGAGAGAAAATAAGAATGAAAGAGAAATTTACTGAGACAGAAAAAAAAGATAAATTAAGAAATATTTAGAGGCCCGGAGAGAGAGAGAAAGAGAAAGAGAGAGAGTGAGAGAGAGACAAAGAGAGGCAGAGAGAGATAGAGAGAGTGAGCAAATAAAATAGTAAGAGGGAATGAGAGAGAACAAGAGACATAGAAAAAAGGTTTGGAAAGAGACAGATGAATTGAGAGATGGAAATAACTTTTTTTCCCCTTTTCAACTGTAGAAACTGCTGTCTTTTACCATAAACCCAAAATATTTTATTCTCTGTCTAGGCATAATTTTGATTTTCGATGCTTTTTTTTCAAAGTTTTCACCACTGTGTAACTTGAGTTTATATTAATCTAAATCTCTTCGCATAATTTTTACTTTGTATTACACCCTTTTTCTCTTTCTCTCTCTCCCTCCCTCTCTCTCTCTCTCTCTCTCTCTCTCTCTCTCTCTCTCTCTCTCTCTCTGTATATATATATATATATGTTCCCGCCAATCACCTATTTTGACATGATTACAAAACTAGTTTTTAAAAAGATGCAATTTCCACAACCATTTTTGATCCCCCCAACCAGCCCTTAGGTTCCTCCTTGCATTTCCCTCTTTTCCCCAGCCATTACCCCCACCCAATCCACGCACACACCTTACTTTTGATCTAAACTTTATTACTTTTTTCTTGGTTTTGCACCAAGTTTTTACTCGCCAACCAAATCTCTTATTATCTTTATTTCATCTTTGAGTAGACGCAAGTCTTAGTCAAAATGGTATTTCACGTGTTTAAATTTTTTATTTTCTTGTTCCCCTCGTCTGCTTAGACACATCCAGTCATCGAAACCTTCTAGAAAACTGATATGTAGACAAGTACTTTACCTGTTGTTATTCCCACACCATGTGTTTTGATAGACAATCGCCTATCTCTTATTATTTTCACGTTAAGTGTGCCTATAGACCTGTTTTAGCTATTCTCATATAAGTATGTGGCTATAGATAGTTATCTACCTGTTTCTGATTTACCGTCATGTGAGTCTGTGAAAGCACTTTTGTAATTTTATTATTTTTCTTTTCGTTGCTGTTTTGTCTCTTTTATTTTTTTTTCAACTGTTTTTTGTTTTGTTTTTGTTTTATCGATCAAAACAACCAGGACATGAGCACCTGATCCGTTACTCCACACGTGATTTTTATTCACGGATCTTTAAAAACTCAAAACATTTTTTACTGAGTCTATAAATGTTATTTTTTTACTTCCAAAGGGCATAGTTTTTATCATTAAAGGTGATTTCGCAAAACCTACTAAGAGAATTATGGACTTCCAAATTATAAAAAATAAAAAAAAAAAACAGTAAAAAAAAACTTTAGTGTTGAAGCCTTAATGCTAATTTGTTTAGTCTATTTCAGGATTAGAGTCAAATTTGTGACCTTACCAGGAAAATCTCAACTTAAATTGAATTTTCACTCTTTATAAGGTTTTTTTTTTTCTTTTTCTTTCTTTCTTTCTTTTTTTTTTTTCTTTTTTAGATATCTGGCGCTATGAAAGTGTTCAGAGCCCATAAATCTTTGTTGATGTATATACATACGTAAATACATACATAAACAATCTAATATCTAGTGGCAATAATCTTTGTTAAGGCGTAGCCATAAAATTTCAAATTCTGATGAACAATAAACTTAACAATGCTCTAGGATATATCGTTTTATACATTTTAGTTTTGAGTATTTTATTTCTCCAATTTTGTTTTGCTATGTTATTGAACCCACATTTAAAGTCCTGTAATTCGAGCCCAATTTCAGTTCAAGTGTTCTACATTGATCTGTGCTCGGAAAAAGACGGTTTGGAGTTTTTGTCTTTGAAGTAAAAAATGCAAAGTATCACGTTTGAAATTTATACTATAGTATTGTATATTCCTCACTCTCTCTCTCTCTCTCTCTCTCTCTCTCTCTCTCTCTCTCTCTCTCTCTCTCTCTCTCCCTTATATTATTCTCTCGCTACCTATTTTTTTTCACTATCCCTATGTCTATTTCTTTTTTCCTCATTCTATTTTAAAATTTCAAATCTTTAAAAACTGAATAAAATGTTCGAGTATAAAATTTTTTTCGAAATTTTAAGTTTACCACTGAAAAAAAAAAAAATAGAGAGGAAAGAAACAATCGCTATAAATGGCTAATGCGAGAAGTAAATACTTGATTAGACTGTGAAAGTGAAGAATCCACTACAATGCTAGTGTAAGACATTTTGACCCTCGTTTTTCACGCTAATTAAAGTCATTTAGATGTTATGATAATATTTTGTCATCGAAATTACCATCGACTATATAAGGATAATGCCAATTTATCGAAAAAGAAAGCAAAAAAAATTTAATTTCATAAAACTATGTTCATCGAACTGAAGTGTGAAAAATGCTATCCAAACATTCTTAGGTTAGCAACCACCAAACCAACCATTATACCTTTCCCATCTCAAAAAGGAACAATGCAAAGAGCTTATACTTAGAAACGACGTATCACTCTATCGCATTGACGAATAATTGAAAATAATTGGACAAGAAGTTTTGCACATGATTTGGGATATAGGAATTTTTGCAAAAAAACGTTCACACAATTAATAATAAAAACTCACCCCTAGATAATCGTGGGATAACTAAAACGTTTTAAAATCCTTTTACGATAAATCCAGTCCAGCTTTATACCACTTAAACTGAAGAGTAAATGTTGAACATCCACATCTTATTTTTTATTTAATGTCTGTAAAAATTTTATCCACAATAAAACGAAATGATATTAATCTTAATATCACAAAAAATCGTTTTTGCGCTCATACTCTACATCCGTCTATAACTCCTGTTTTCTGTCTTTCTCTTAGCTTCCGCATTGACGTGTATGGGTATCGGGGGCCACCTGTAGGGTTTTTCGAAGCACAACTTTCTGCATTTACATCAATCTACAGTGAGCGCGCAAGAGAGAGAGAGAGACACGTTTTTGAGAAAAGCAAAACGGTGTTTGAATTTGTGGGTAGATATCTTTCCTTTATCCGGATTCCGTTCGGTTGTCGTGTAGGCAATTTTATGTTCCCAGATTTTCTTAACCAATCTGCTACGGAGATCAAAGGTTTACGATCTATTTTGAGGAACAAACCACGCTTTTTTTTTTTACTCTTATCAGATAATGAAATTTAAAGTGCAGACTGTGATGAAAGGATTGAGAAGAATAATAAATACTGATTCTTTCTCTAACGTTGTTTAAAGCTTAGATTGACGCAAAGAGTGGAATTGAATAGAAGGATACGTAAAAAAAATATCGATAGTTCATATATCAAAATCTTTTTTGCTGTAAGCAACAAAATATACGATCTTCAAAAAACCTTTATAGAGGATTAAAAAAACAAACCAAGCAAGCATCTCCAATAAAGATAACAAATATTGCTCCATCTTCGTTACATGAAACATACATTTTCTCAATACTATTCTCTTATCTCCTGGCAAGGAAAGACTTTAATGGCGACAAGGTGAGACTACATCCTAAAAACAAAGTTGTGAGGATCAGTGAGGAAACAACATGATCTAGCGGGGATTTCCACAAGGCAGATTGTAGCACCCGAACTGGCCGCTATAGCGAAGAGATGCTATTAAGGTGCGTTCACACGCCGAGCAGTGAGCTGCTCTATAGCTGCGCATTCTTTGATTTTACAAACTCGCAATGGTCCGCATGATAAAAATAGTTCGTAAAATCTGATCGTTGTTCAGATGTATTATCCTGTAATTGTAAATAAATGAGCAGATATGAATTCCCCTAAGGCACTTTAGACGCTATTATTTAAAAAAAAAATATTAAAACATCCTTACAAGTGAGTTCGCCGTATTACTGGTGTTTTTGTGTTATTTCCAGTTTGCTTTACGTCATCATTATTTTGTTCAAGATCCTAAACTTAGAGTGCGGCTTTCCGTCTAATCGTAGGTAGTCTCTGTATATGGGATTCTGCTAACATCAGAAGTATCAGTCGGGGATCGAACATGAAATCTCCTTAACGTCAGCCCGAAGAGCTACCTGGTGAACTTTCTGACACTTTTGTTGAAGGTGAAGAAATGCATAGATAAAGCTCATCACAACGAATAGCCAGGCTTTCGGATTTGAGTGTCCTCCCTTCGACCTCATCTTCTCACTTTCGGCTCACTTGACAGGAGGCAGTTTGATATAGAATAAATGCAAGGCATCACCGTCTTGTACACGCGCTATATCAAACAACAAATCAACAATCAAACTTAACTAAACCTTACACTATAAAATAGTGAAACGACGCTATCGGAGGAACTATCAGCTTCAGCAAAGCATGCGGCTGAAGCTGGGCGTGACAAACTCAGCTTAAAAGAGCTGGATATGTAAATGAAGCTTCCAGGAGCTGGACATGCAAATCAAGCTTCAGGGAGCTTGACATGTAAACCAAGCTTCAGGGAGCTTGACATGTTAATCAAGCTTTACGGAGCTTGACTTGTAAATTAAATTTCAGGGAGCTTAACATGTAAACCAAGTTTCACGGAGTTTGCCATGTAAACCAAGCTTTAGGGAGTTTGCCATGTACCCCAAGCTTCAGGGAGCTTGACATGTAAACCAAGCTTCAGGGAGTTTGCCATGTAAACCAAGCTTTAGGGAGTTTGCCATGTAACCCAAGCTTCAGGGAGCTTGAAATGTTAATCAAGCTTTACGGAGCTTGACTTGTAAATTAAATTTCAGGGAGCTTAACATGTAAACCAAGTTTCACGGAGTTTGCCATGTAAACCAAGCTTTAGGGAGTTTGCCATGTAACCCAAGCTTCAGGGAGCTTGAAATGTTAACCAAGCTTTACGGAGCTTGACTTGTAAATTAAATTTCAGGGAGCTTAACATGTAAACCAAGTTTCACGGAGTTTGCCATGTAAACCAAGCTTCAGGGAGCTTGACATGTTAACCAAGCTTTACGGAGCTTGACTTGTAAATTAAATTTCAGGGAGCTTAACATGTAAACCAAGTTTCACGGAGTTTGCCATGTAAACCAAGCTTCAGGGAGCTTGACATGTAAACCAAGCTTCAGGGAGCTTGACATGTAGTAAACCAAACTTCAGGGAGATTGACATGTAAACCAAGCTTCAGGGAGCTTGACATGTAGTAAACCAAGCTTCAGGGAGCTTGACATGTAAACCAAGCTTCAGTGAGCTTGACATGTAGTAAACCAAGCTTCAGGGAGCTTGACATGTAGTAAATCAAGCTTCAGGGAGCTTGACATGTAGTAAACCAAGCTTCAGGGAGCTTGACATGTAGTAAACCAAGCTTCAGGGAGCTTGACATGTAGTAAACCAAGCTTCAGGGAGCTTGACATGTAGTAAATCAAGCTTCAGGGAGCTTGACATGTAGTAAATCAAGCTTCAGGGAGCTTGACATGTAGTAAACCAAGCTTCAGGGAGCTTGACATGTAGTAAACCAAGCTTCAGGGAGCTTGACATGTAGTAAACCAAGCTTCAGGGAGCTTGAGATGTAGTAAACCAAGCTTCAGGGAGCTTGACATGTAGTAAATCAAGCTTCAGGGAGCTTGACATGTAGTAAACCAAGCTTCAGGGAGCTTGACATGTAGTAAATCAAGCTTCAGGGAGCTTGACATGTAGTAAACCAAGCTTCAGGGAGCTTGACATGTAGTAAACCAAGCTTCAGGGAGCTTGACATGTAGTAAACCAAGCTTCAGGTAGCTTGACATGTAGTAAATCAAGCTTCAGGGAGCTTGACATGTAGTAAATCAAGCTTCAGGGAGCTTGACATATAGTAAAACAAGCTTCAGGGAGCTTGACATGTAAACTAAGCTTCAGGGAGCTTGACATGTAAACCAAGCTTCAGGGAGCTTGACATGTAAACGAAGCTTCAGGTAGCTCGGCATGTAAACCAAGATTTAGTGAGCTGGACATGTAAACCAAGCCTCATGGAGCTGGGCATGTAAAACAAGCTTTAGGGACGACCAGAAGGCATGTATTGAGACAAGCCCATGCATGTGCGTTCCATGGTGCTCACCGTAACGAACATCTCCCCGTATTATCACGGTCACTTCCTCCAGGACATGGCGGAAATCTGCCACGCATTCTGCGGTGCCGACATGTCTACCTGTGTTTTCAGAACCTGCTTGACTTTATGTGTACTCGCCTCTCCCAGCGCAGTTGTTTATTTATTTATTGTTACAGACCTTTTCTTCTCTTCATGTTAATTTTTCAACGTGCCGAAATATTTAACAAGAAAAAAGAAATGTTCAAATTTTCTGTGAAGGCTTTTTGGCTCTGTGAGTTCTAGTATAATTAGGGGTGATTGGTGTATAATCTATCGACATCTTATTCTCATTGAATAACCTATTTCCGCTGGTTTGTTTCTCTTTTTTCCCCCTTTTTGTGTTTGTTGCGGAAAATAAAGAGTAAAAGTCTGATACACAGAGAGAACAAGAGAGAGAGAGAGAGAGAGAGAGAGAGAGAGAGAGAGAGAGAGAGAGAGAGAGAGAGAGAGAGAGAGAGAGACAGTCAGACAGACAGACAGACAGACAGACAGACAGAGAGAAAAAGAGAAAGAGAGACAGACAGACAGACAGATAGACGGACAGACAGACAAGCACACAAAGAGCGACAAAGATGTGGCAAGACAAAGATAGCTCCAATGGCAACTCTATGTTTCTCTATGTTTCTATCCTCGTCTCTTCTCCCTCTCTGGGTCTCTGTTATTTTCTCTATCGCAAATAGTGTGGCGTTCAAGCTGACCTTTTTATTGTCCTCATTTTCATTGCTTCTCCTCCTCCTCCTCTTCCACCCTCTCTCTCTCTCTCTCTCTCTCTCTCTCTCTCTCTCTCTATCTATCTATCTATCTATCTATCTATCTATCTATGTATCAGTCTCTCCTCCTCCTCCTCCTTTTTTCTCTCTCTTTCTCTCTCTCTCTCTCTGTATACCTCTGTCTTTGTTTTGTCTCTGTTTCTATCTATTTCTTTCTCTCTTTTACGCCACATACATCTTTCTCATTCTTTCTCTTGCTCTATATCTTTTTCTGCTCTCTCTGTGTCTGTCTGTCTGTCTGTGTGTGTGTGTGTCTCTCTCTCTCTCTCTCTCTCTCTCTCTCTCTCTCTCTCTCTCTCTCTCTATCCCCGCAGACCTAATCTAAATCTTTATTTGCGTTTAGCTTTTCTATTTATCGGTTTTACCCACCCTCTTTTTGGTTCAGAACCACCATGAGAAGATAACACACTTTCAGACACAATTCCTTTTTGTCACGTACCTTCATGATTGTGTACCTACTGTTTCCTGGGCTGCACTAGCAAAACGCCTTGGTCCTACATGTTGTTTTCTGCACTGTGAAGAGGATGTTTTGTCTGTCTCTCTGCCTGAATATCTGTCTTTCTCTTTCTCTCTCTTGCTCTCTCTCTCTCTCTCTCTCTCTCTCTCTCTCTCTCTCTCTCTCTCACTGTGTCTCTCTTTGTCTTTACTTTTTTTTATCTTTCTCCTGGTTTTTTTTTCGTCAATATCAATTACTTCTCTCTTTGTCTGTCTCTTTCTCCATCCAGTTTCACTCTTGCTCTTGTACTCTCTCTCTTTCTCTCTCTCTCTCTCTCTCTCTCTCTGTCTCCCCCTCCTTTCTCTCAATTCTCCCTTTCTCTTTGTCCTTCTCTATCTTCCTATATTCCCATCCCACCTGTATCTGTTTAAATCCCACAATTTCCACTCTCGAATAAGTCTCTGAGCCGGGCTTAGGGGACGTTAAAAACATAAGAACCACCACTGTCACCAACCATCATTCTTCAACCTCTGTCTTTATCCGCCTTTAACTCGACAGCTCACCTCCTTCTTCTACCCTCCTCATCTAAAATCCACCATACTCCTCCCCTATACTTCTCTCCCAGTTGCTCAGAAAATGCCACAAGTGGCTACCAGCCCTGTCCTCCTATCTCGCTCATCGCAGGAGAAGTAACAAGGGGGATAACTCAGGCTAGATGAGGCGTGAGCTCGGCGCGTGCCAAACCTGAAAACCGCGGGTCTGAACCCTGGTGCCTCAAGAGGGAGCCCTTGTCTTGGGCTGGATTCAGACATCGAGGAAGGAAGTAACTTTGTATCTTACTATGCTGTATCTATAAATCTCACCATTTCCTTCGTCAACACCTGTGTTAGGATCTTATATTGCACCTTATTTTTGACAAAACCATTTATTGTTGTCGAATGTCTTACTTTGTTATTTTCTTTATGTTGTATGTCATGTGCCTCATAATATTTTAACTGTATATTTCACAATTACGTTATATACATCTTTCTTGAATAGCGGTTTTCGAAAGTTGACCATAATGATATGTTATAACTGTACAGCTCACTAATTTTTTTTCCATAAACTTTTCAAAATGCGTATCTCACAAAAAATTATGTTTTTCCCTACGTATTTCGAATCACTATAATGCTTCTATCGTATAACCGACTATCTCCTCTGTTTTTTTTTTCCATCCCTATGGTAGAACTGCATATGTCACCATCATTTTGCACCTTGCCACGTTTTTCTGGTCCCCCTCACAGATTTCTCCTATCATACATTTCAACGCCGGCCATCTGGGTCACAAATTTACCTCCAACCATATGCAGCCGCTACAGTGATTTCTTACCTCCATGGATATGTTCTAGTTTGACCTCCCGATTCCTGACCTTTAAAATAACCCTACTCTGTCGTTTGAACTCAATGCTTAATACATTCTGCTACTATGATCTAACTTTGACTTCATACAAACTTCACATTTGAAGTTGATCCTATCTAGACACTGATATATGATAATATAATGTCCTCCAATCTAAATGCACTGAGTACTTTTTATATTATCATTTTATTTATTTATTTATTTTATTCCTGTTTCCTTGACCTTTACCGTTATAAATTTATGTTAAACTTGATCCAAGCTTTAGCTGTAATATCAACCTTACCTTAAAGGACTTGAGTAACATCAAGCTAATCATGTTGTAACCCACTGTAAGGGTCATGACCCTAACTTTGACTTTAATCTGTACTTTCAATGTAACTCTTAGCGAGACAGATGCTAAGAAGCGGATATAACTTTCTTAAGCTCGACGCAGACTAAGACTAGTCATGCCCAACATGCTGCCCGGCTTGTAGCACGCATGTTCGCTCAGCTAGTCACGATACTACCAGTGTGGCGAGAGTATTTATGTATACCCAACGGAAAGCACCATCCAGCACCACCGGACGAGCCGCAACGTGGAATCCGGAAGGGCAACGCAAGCAACAGCAGGAGGCGAGATGCAGAGGCAGAGCTGAGTCCAACATGCTACCCGGCTTGTAGCACGCATGTTCGCTCAGCTAGTCACGATACTACCAGTGTGGCGAGAGTATTTATGTATACCCAACGGAAAGCACCATCCAGCACCACCCGTCGAGCCGCAACGTGGAATCCGCAAGGGCAACGCAAGCAACAGCAGGAGGCGAGATGCAGAGGCAGAGCTGAGTCCGGATGGGACTAGATCTAGTTGGAGCAGAGCATGCAACACAGACAGCTCTGAACAATGTGAAATGGTGGACTGTTGTGGGTAGCGTAAGCTCCTTATAGAAACGGGGTTAAACGACTAAGCTCATTCTTACAACCACATTATCCATTTTCTTTGAGTTTCATGCTCAGTACTTAACTCTTCTTACAATCGTAACACCAATAATTTTAGACGGTATAAAACTTCTCTTTCTGACACCACAGAACGGACACATCAGGTAGGAAACGATAAATAGAAAGTTATTCAGTTGCATTAAAAGAAAAGTAAAACACATTGAAAATCGTTTTTCATGACGCAGCATAAGCAAATTTAGGTGCTCTCACAGATGGCCAAAAACGCTCACCTGAAACATAAAGTTTTGAATAAAATTTCTAATAAATGTTTTTCACAAGAAGACCAACAATGACTTTAAGAAAAACGAAGCATAAATAAACTATAAAACCGCAGTAAAGATCAACCAATAAACTTTATCTTTCTACCCTTTCACATTTGCTGATGGAGATTGAAATTTGTTACCAATTAGAACGGCTTCAGGAGACAATTTTATTGCTGCCATCTGTTTTGGATTTCCATTGTGTGGGTCGGTGTTAGCTCAATCTCTCCCAATCTCTGTCTCACCCACACATTCTCTCTCTTTGCATGTATCTCTCTTTGCATATGTGTTTCTCTCTGTCTGTTTCTCTCGCATTTAATGTCTGCTTGTGTGTCTTCGTAAAGACTCCCTTTTACTCTGTCTTTTCCTGAATTAAAAACATATTCCAGCCCAAGTAAAGCACCTTGTGAGACACGTTTTTGTCACTCTATACTTGGATTCTGGTCGATAGAGTTTAAAATAAGCAAGTGCTGTTGAATTTCCTTTCTCATACCTGTTAACGTAAAGTGGAAGTTGACCAGAAGTCGGTGTAAAAATTACGGATGTTTTCTTTTTTTATTACGACCTATCCGCTTAATTGTATCCCTTTCGTAGAAGTTTATTTTTTCTTTCTGAAAGTTCTTTTGTTTCTAAAAATTCTGTGCTATAACTTTCTGACTATTTGGGGGGGAGAAAAAGGGGGGGGGGGGGGTATATTATGAATCACTGTTTTTCTTCGTCCTAGCTCTGTCCAAATCTGCCTCTGCCTTTGCTCGTGTGATTTTAATATTGAAAAGAGAGGGGGGAGAGACAGAGAGACACACACACAGAGAGAGAGAGAGAGAGAGAGAGAGAGAGAGAGAGAGAGAGAGAGAGAGAGAGAGAGATTGATGGATGGAAGGGACACACCTAAGAAAAAAATTAATAAGATAATATTATAATGGCAATGACACTAATAGTAATAACAATAATAATAATAATAATAATAATAATAATAATAATAATAATAATAATAATAATAATAATAATAATAATAATAATAACAGCTGAGTAATTAATCAAGCAGCGCGTGCATCGAGTTAATAAAATATTGAAAATAAACACCTGTACGGCTGCTGCACAAACCGTTCTTTCACAGATATTGCTTTTTTTTTTTTAATAGCATTTATCTTCTTCAGACATCTTGCAGAGAAAACAAGCTAGATCAATGTCAGACTTATGCCTAATGTGTATGGCATGTTTTTTCCCCCCTAAGATTGTATAAGACATTCAAGATTATTTTTTTTCTAAAGATAAATGCAGAGTTAAGCAACATTCCGAGAACCAGTAAGGATAGCATTGACTTCCACAGCCTATTAATAGCGTGATTGATGTGCTGCAAGGTTCTAGAAAGACAGAACAAAACAACAACAACAAAAAATAAAAACGAAAACAAAGTAAAATGGCCAGTGATTGAGAGGTTGTCTACCATGATATCTTTGAGTATTCAGCGTTCATTGTCTCTCTCTCTCTCTCTCTCTCTCTCTCTCTCTCTCTCTCTCTCTCTCTCTCTCTCTCTCTCTCTCTCTCTCTCTCTCTCTCTCTCCCCCTCTCTCTCTTCTTATCTGCCTCTCTCCCTCTCAATTTTACCTTCTTATCATTGAATATCTATTTCTCTTCTATTATTATCATTTTAAGAATAACTTTTTCATCCATTTTGACAGAGCACTGTGTGTATACCTGCCCCTTTTTTTACCTTTCCTTCAGTATACTTTAGATTTCCTCTCTCTTCCTCTTTTTCTCTCTCCTAGTCGTCCCCTCCCTCTCTCTCTCTCTCTCTCTCTCTCTCTCTCTCTCTCTCTCTCTCTCTCTCTCTCTCTCTCTCTCTCTCTCTCTCTCTCTCACTCCCTTAATCTTATGAGAAGCTCAACACAATCTACTTCATTGAAGAGCACCACCTTTAGTTTTAACTCCACAATAGAGAGAAAAAGCTGTGATCTCACCTCCCTCACAGGTTCTAACCAGCGTATCCCTCACACTCCAGACCAAAAACGTTCATAGTGTATTTAAAAGAGGAAGCGATTTTGCTCCAATTGTAGCGCCTTATAAGCTGTGAGTAGGACTCGTCCGACATATCGGCTAAAGCGGCCCGGAGGTGGTAAAACTCCATGCTCTACAGGTTCTAAACAACTTATTCTTCATAACCCAGAGCAAAAACATTCTAATTGTATTGAAAAGTGGAACCGATTTAATGCCATCCTGCTCTAATACTAGCGCCTTGTAAGCTGTGACAGAACTGGCCTGATATATTGGCTCACGCTGCCACAGTTGATGGGACCCGATCGTTATTGTTTCAGCTTGTTTAGAACCACAAGTGACGTCACACTTTTTTTTCCCATTCCGAACGACCACAAGCGAAGACGATTGCTACTAAATTTAGTTGCTGAAGACAATTTAGGTTCAACAATTTCAGGGCGATTTCAGTAGGGGTAGATGCTCTACATAACGCTATTAAAAAAATACTGTTTAAAAAAGTTTAACTTCATTGCTGTTTTTCTGACCTGTAAAAACGTACTATTCTCACGAAAAAAAAAAATAAAAACCAGACTGTCGGACTTGTTGGATAAAAGGCCGAATATCTAACCATAGATTCGGGTCTTAACATTACACTGGATTCGACTCCTTGATAGACAGATCAAAGCAGATACGATGTAACTATAGGCAGATGTTCTGTTAACAGGAGATATATTTTAAGATAATATAATTATCTAGGTAATTATTGTACGTGTTCACAAATCAGATAAAGAGAAATAAAGTTTAGCGGTAATTACAGAAATAGGTGGATGGGTGACACGGGAAACGAGGGGAGGGTTTGGGAAGTCTTCAATATTTCTATTTTCTAATCATTCTAACAGATTGGCATGTTATGTCTCACATTTACACAATTTTTGTTGCACTTTTAGTCAAAGGGAATTTTTTTAAAGCTATATAATACATCATAATTTCATACCTTGTTTATCTCAAGCCGTGAAAATAAGTCTGTCAAAGACGTCTATCCTTTTCTGTTAAAAATAATAATAATAATAATAATAATAAAAAAAGAATAAGAAGTGGTTAGCCAAACAGAAAGTGCAACACATTAACAGTGCTGCCCTAAAATAACTTCCATGTTGAAACAAGAAGGTTTCCAAGCCACCGTGACTTATTACGGAGCGCCGCGTAGCATCTATACAAACATTAAAATAATGCAAGTTTTGTCGTGTTGTTTTTTTCTTCCCTTTCTTCGTACAGCCAAAACTATTTTCAACTTACACAAAAATTCTAGGTATTTTGAAAGTAAATATGTTAACAACCAAAAAAAAACTTTAAAAATCAACAGGCAGAGAAGTATTTTTTGTTCTCTCCTGCACCTTACTTCTCTCTTTCTTTTCATTTAGTACTCACTCTTTATTGTTATGTGTAGTTTGATCTGCTTGTAATAGCCCATCCACAATGAGGTGTAATCACACTGGGTAGCAGTTTAATTAAATTGTTTAACCTGTCGGCAAAGAAGGGATAGTAGACAAGTCGCTATTTTTTATTTTTTTTTATAGTCTGTTCTTAAGAAAATACCAGGAAACCGCGTGTAGTTCAAAGTGTCTTTTTATAGCCTGTCCTCAAGAAAATACCAAAAAAAACCGCGTGTAGTTCAAAGTGTCTTTTTATAATCTGTCCTCAAGAAAATACCAGAAAACCGCGTGTAGTTCAAAGTGTCTTTTTATAGTCTGTCCTCAAGAAAATACCAGAAAACCGCGTGTAAGTTCAAAGTGTCTTTTTATAGCCTGTCCTCAAGAAAATCCCAGAAGACGTCTTTTTATAGCCCGCTCACAAATAGGTAATCTAAAAATCAATAAGTGGTTTGATTTACTTTTTCATAGCCCATGCACACTAAGGTGATATCAAAGATGTAAGTAGCCTTGATCATTTACATTTCCTTTTTTTAATGTAGGAAAAATTCTTCAAATTTCTATGAGTTACAAATAGTGATAATGGTGAGATTTTGATAATAAGGTTAGTGAAAATATTCATTGTTACTAAATACCTATTTACGATGATGCTCATTATATCTAGTTCTGGTAAGGAAAACATGTGTAGCAGCTGTGGTAGATTACTATTGTGACGATAATAATGTATGATAATATCTAGTTTGACAACTTATATTTTAAATCTACTACTGAAGCAGATCTAAATGTTTACAAAGAAGGTCACTTTAATAAACATTCTCAAGATAGATAACCCCGTTATGATTCAATACAGTTTCTAGTTTGAAAATTACTTCTCTTTATTTTTGTTGGAATAAATAGCCTTGTAAGAAGCAGTTGTAGTAGTACTAGTAGTAGTAGTAGTAGTAGTAGTAGTAGTAGTAGTAGTAGTAGTAGTAGTAGTAGTAGTAGTAGTAGTAGTAGTAGTAGTAGTAGTAGTAGTAGTAGTAGTAGTAGTAGTAGTAGTAGTAGTAGTAGTAGTGGTAGTTATCGTAGTAATCGTAGAAGTAGTTGTAGCAGTAGTAGTAGTAGTAGTAGTAGTAGTAGTAGTAGTAGTAGTAGTAGTAGTAGTAGTAGTAGTAGTAGTAGTAGTAGTAGTAGTAGTAGTAGTAGTAGTAGTAGTAGTAGTAGTAGTAGTAGTAGTAGTAGTAGTAGTAGTAGTAGTAGTAGTAGTAGTAGTAGTAGTAGTAGTAGTAGTAGTAGTAGTAGTAGTAGTAGTAGTAGTAGTAGTAGTAGTAGTAGTAGTAGTAGTAGTAGTAGTAGTAGTAGTAGTAGTAGTAGTAGTAGTAGTAGTTGTAGTAGTAGTAATAGTAGTAGTAGTAGTAGTAGTAGTAGTTAGTAGTTATAGTAGTAGCAGTAGTAATAATATTGGGGTAATTTTAAGTAAGAATTATGAAGAGCTTCAGTTTTTATTAGTGTCTACCACAGACACTGAAATGATATTGAAAAACCAACACAAAAAGTAAACGGAAGGGTGTGGTTGGATTTATGAGATGATTGTCCTTTTTTATTGAGGTGATAGTATTAGATATTTTGCTTTTTGGCCATTGCACTCAATGTAATCAAATCGCTTCGATTTTATGATGGATGTTAACCCTGAGATGTGTTACAAGGAATAAAACCTGTTGACCAACTTACTTATCTGTAAGAAGTATATTGTCCTTAAGTTTCACGAGGAATCTTATACGACAAAGTTGTTTTGATAGAGGACAAAAGATGGAGAAAGAGGGACATGAAAAATATTTTGTTCTTAATCTTAGATCTTTTTTTTTTATTTCTTGACGTTTTCGAAACTGTAATGCTCAGAGTTGCTTGATCGACATCATTATTTAAATAGGCTTTGATCAATTTGAAAACCAATTTTTTCTGACACTCGTCTCTACTACAGCAGGTTTTTTTTTTTTCTAAAAGAATATTTATATTCTGTTTTCTGAAAACCGTATTAAATCGCATACTTTAAAAGTGGATAAAAATGAAAAATTGCAGCATACTGTCAAGATAGTTGGTCAGACATAGTTATGAATCGTAATGAAAGATTTTTATGTGAAACATACAGTAAAAGAAAAAAAAACAAATCTTAAAGAACAAAAAAAGTAAGACAATGGAAAAAAAACAACAATGTACGTTTTCAAAGAGTTAATTTTTTTATTATAAATTTTCAATAATTGTTGAGCATTTATATTGGCATACTTTCAGACATAAAAATACAAATATTCATAATAATAAAGTGCAAATGAAATAATGGAGGTTTTTTTTTATTTGTTTGCATATTGTAAATCATGAGTATTTAATATGAATCTAAATTTTCCATGGTTGAATGGGTTTTCGTGAAGGCAGTCCTTGAAAATCGAATGATCATAGCATGGCATTACGGAAAATAATATTGAACTACTGCAACGACCCCAGATTAAAAAAAAGTACATATGAGTGTAAAAATTTACAAGATTCATAAAGCTATTTTGAATGTCTGTATTATATGTTTCACTGTTGACCCAATATCAGTTCAATCTGTATTTTCCTTTTCAAATAAATATCCTTGCTAACACGCTTTAGAAAGATATGATTTTCTGCAAAAAAATTAACTGTCTTTTTTTCTAAGCGCCAATTTATTCAAACCTACAAGATGATAAATTTTTTTTTAAAATTCTGGAGATAAATTTAGATTTTTAAAAAAGTTAAGCTAATGTTCACTTTTTCTTGAACCAAACCCTATATTGTGTCAATATCTCTATGTTGGATTTAAACGCTTAGTTTTTTTTAATTCAGAGAGTTAAAGTGATAACTAAATGCTGGAAATCTTTTTGCTTTATCTTATATATGAATGGAATATTTATCAAAGGATGTAGAAATCTTGCGGACGTCTATGTAATTATTGATTACCTCAGCGATTGTGAAAATAGTACATTGATAATTGAAATTCCATGCTGTCATTTAAAAAGAAACTACAACTTAAAATTATTTAACAATGATTTAGAATTACCATCAAATTTGTGGCACATAGAATGAATCAATTACAAAATAGTGTTAAATGAAAATAAAGAAAAAAGCAAAAAGAAAATTACTAGGTGCAATTGAACAATTTGGATCAATAACAGTTGAAATATTCATTTTACCATTCGCTACAGTAACATATGAACAAATATACTAAAACATGCAGTGCACAAATATATCTTGAAAATGTGACAAAAAAAGCTTTATGTATGTTTCAATCATTTTCTCAGCATATTTAATCGTTTCCACATTATTTCTTTCTCTCAATTATATTAATCTTTTGCCAATTTGTGCATTCCATGCTGCAGCAATATATTCGCTTAACCAGCCAAAATCGTAACAGTTAATGCTGAAAAAACGAGACCACACAATGTTCCATTCGAGATTGGAGATTGAAACGTTTGAAGATATCGCATGGCGAATATTTCTTTACTTCACCACTCAAGATTTTTATATTTAGTGGATACCCCAAGTTCAAATTCACTTATTTCTAAATTACGCTTTATCACTGAATCAAAGTTGTGTCATATCTAATTTTTCACTATATAGAGTTAAATATAAAGTTTTTTTAAACCAAGAATCATAACATACATACCCTTGTTCTCGGCAGTAAAAATGTGAATATAATTTAAACTCAGGAAAACAGCTAATTCTGTAATTTCCCTACCAATTTAAAGAGTCTAGATGCTCGATATCTCCAGATATTAATTTTTATAGTTGCCTATTTATTCGTAAAAACATAATATAAATATAATAGATTCTATAAATGGATTGGGATATTACATATTTTGCTTAGTCTTTTTATTGAATTACTAAACATATCTTCATCCAAAGCTTTTCATGCTCACAAATTGCTTAACATGAAGAGTGTAATCGTTTAGTAAGAAGCGTACATGGCACGAGCATTGATAAAAATGAGTAACGGTTAACACGAAACAACTTTTATGGCCCAATAAACGTTGCTCGCATAGTAATAAAACCACCAATATCTCTTTCTGACAAGAAAGTTATACGGTTGCCTAACAGCCATTGATCAGTTTGTCTTAACTAAGCTTTCGGAGAAAAATCTGGGCATCTTATTTTACGATGTACATACTAAAAGCTTCTGTAAGGACTCTCAAAATTATCTAAAGAACAGAAAAATATTTCTCCTCACAGATCATAAAAGTATTTTCACTATACGGAAACCAGTTTAACTCTTCTGAAACAAACCGTTCCCTATAGACACCATCAAATCTTTGTGCTGCTGAGAACTGCCAGCTCCACTACTTTGTTTTGTTTTTCTTCTTTAACAGGGCGTGGCGGGCCACTCTAGAGTTGGGCGAGCCGTTGCCAAGGTGACCGTTTACCTGCAGACCAGGATGACCTGTAGAAAGAGTGAGTATATAAAAAAGAACAAAATTGTAGGGGAATGCAGTGTGCGTGAGTGGTAAAGAGCGAGCGAGGGCCGCACCTAGAATCTGACTGAAGACGTATCTTTCATGACGAGATTAAATTTGCAATCACCATTAAACCTAACATTATAATCGGCGCTACACAAACCATTGGTATTTCTATAAAAACAGAGACGCTACAGTTTTCATTATTAACAATATTATCATCATCATCATCATTATCTTCACCATCAAGATCAGCATCATCATTATCATCATCATCATCATCATCATCATCGTCATCATTATTATCATATCCTCAAAAGCATACAACCACCAGTATCTCCGCCCCTCTCCTCCTTCTCCTCGTTATCATCATTATCATCATCTTCACCATCATCATCATCATCATCATCATCATCATCATCATCATCATCATCATCATCATCATCATCTTCACCATCATCATCATTATCATCATCATCGTCATCATCATCATCATCATAGTTCTCTCCATCCTCGTTATGATAGTTATAATATTAAAGTACACGTCCTTTAACATAATTGTTATTAGTATCCTCCCAACTCACATCAATTGATTTTTGTCTGAATGGGCATAAGCACGACAGGAAAAATAATTTTAAAAAATCCCTCAATTCTAAGGTAATAATAATAATAATAATAATAATAATAATAATAATAATAATAATAATAATAATAATAATAATAATAATAATAATAATAATAATAATAATAATAATTATAATAATAATAATAATAGTCTTGATAACCATTAATTATACAAGTTCCAACAGACCAAGCATCGTCTATAAAACTACCATGAACATTATTGATAAAATCAGTTTACTGAATAAAACAATAAACAACATCAACGCTGGAACCATTGACAGCACTCAAAGGACTATCTATACCAGCATTGCCATTACGACCACCATCATCAAAATCACAACCCTTAACATTACAGCCACCATCTAAACAACCATGAACGCCCGGCCACCACCATCACCACCGCTCCGACCAACATTATCATCTTCATCGTAATTATCACCACCACTATGAACTCAAAGACACCAGCAATACTATTTATAGTTCCACCAATACAACCACCATTATACCATTATCACCATCATGAAAACCGCCGTAAACGTTACAAGCGTTACCGAATCAGCATCGTATAAAACATGATCACCACCACCACCACCATCATCATCATCACTACCAATATCGTTATCATCTCTATCCTAAAACCATCCTAGTAACCAAATTCAACTCGTCCCTATACTCACCCTAAATTCAACTATTACTACCACAATCACTACCACCACTACCACAACAACAGCAACCCCACTAAAGCCTTGAACTTACACGCTGCCTCGTCCGAGCCGTCTGTACAGTCTCTGTCTCCGTCACACCTCCAGGAGTTTGGGATACACGTACCAGACAGGCAGGCAAAGTCATAACTAGAGCACACATCTGGGGTTGGATGGGTGGAGTTAGGGTGAGAGCGTTTGTTACAGGTGGCTAAAAAGGAGAGAGAGAGAAAGAGAGAGAGAGAGAGAGAGAGAGAGAGAGGAAGAGAGAGAGAGGGAGAAAGAGAGGGAGAGAGAGAGGGAGGGAGAGAGAGAGGAAGAGAGAGAGAGGGAGAAAGAGAGAGGGAGAAAGAGAGGGGGAGAGGGAGGGAGAGAGAGAGAGAGAGAGAGAGAGAGAGAGAGAGAGAGAGAGAGAGAGAGAGGGAGAGAGAGAGGGAGGGAGAGAGAGAGGAAGAGAGAGAGAGGGAGAAAGAGAGAGGGAGAAAGAGAGGGGGAGAGGGAGGGAGAGAGGGAGAGAGAGAAGGAGAGAGAGAGAGAGAGAGGGAGAGAGAGAAAGAGAAAGAGGTTTTCTCAGCAATCTTCTGCACGAAAATAATCAAGATTAGCTACTATACTTATCGTAATCATCACCAGATAATCAAACACAAGCTGGAAATAGAGAAGAAGAGCAAAGAACCGAGAAGAAGCGCCAAAGGCAGGAAAGAAGGTCAAGAATTATGAGGAGAAAGAGAAGAAAGAAAAAAAAAAAAGCGGAGAAGAAACTCCAAAGGCAGAAAAAAAGATCAAGAATGAGGAGGGAGAGAAGAAGGGGAAAAAAAACGGAGAAAAGACTCAAAAAAAGAAGGTCAAGAATGAAGAGAAAGAAAAGAAGAAGACAAAAAAAAAAAAAAGCGGAGAAGAAACTCCAAAGGTCAAGAATGAGGAAGAAGAGAAAAACAAATTAAATTAAGAAAAAAAAAAACCCGGCATCCTTACTGGTGCAGTTGTGTTCATCATCCTCAAGTGGACAGTCTATGTCGTTATCACACCGCCAGGCCGAGGGGATACACTGGCCGCTGGTCCCGTTACACCGGTAATCGTCATCATCGCATTCACCCGAGGATGGCTCGGCTACACGGGAGAGAAGACGGTGAGGAAGTATTAAAAGTAAAGGCTTAGTTTAACATAGCTTAAGATTTTCGTACTCGGTTCCTCGGAAATAATTTAAAAAGAGCAAATATCGTGTTTAGAAAAAGCAACATAAAAACGGCAACATCAACAACACAACAACAACAACAGTAAAACAAAAACAACAAAAATAACAACAACAACAACACAACAACAGCAACAACAACAACAACAACAACAACAACAACAACAACAACAACGAAACAGATAAAAACCAGGATGGCAGAACTATTTCTGTCTTTTTTTATTATGTGGTCTTTTGAATATGCGCTACAATTTTAAAGGGCCATTAATTTCATTTTTCTTTCCTTTAATAGGACTTTGCTGATCAAGGTAGGGAATGCTTATTAATATCAGTCAAGGGAAATAATCCTGTTATGTACAGATTTATTGCGGAATGGCACAAAGGGGCGTATGCTTAGTGGAAAAGGTGTGTTTAAAAGTGGGCAATTAAAAATGAGAATTAATATTTGACGATAATGATTCTGTCATAAGAGGATCGAATTCTCTGGTACACAGTTAAAAGAATACCTGATACAGAATATCGAAAGAAACCAGATTTCGACTAACTCCTTATTTATCACTAACCAAACCTTTCAACATACTCTATGTCCGATTTTGAGTCTTTAAAACCACTGCTGCTCAGACAGGAACAGTGACACAGTCTAAATAAATCGCTGTCTTCCTTTGTTTCTTTTTGTTTTTTACAGGACCTTTAGCTGTATCTTTAAAAATGCTTTGATAAGCCGAACCCCCTTAAGCTTCTCGTGAAAGCGCATGAGATGTAAGATATTTCCGTGAAGCCATATATCGAGCACGTTAAGTGAGACCTAACCAGAACTGATGCCTCATGCAAGGATTCGACCGTGAAATTCCCTAATCATTATTTTCAGCACTCCACTCTCTGAGCCGCCTTTAGCTCTCTTCGGTAAAAGTTAAGGGTTAGAAATTTTAGCCGCGTTG
>JAWDGP010003343.1:87500-100000 GCA_033675545.1 Elysia crispata | reverse complement strand
GAGAAAGAGAAAACGCTACTGGAAGAAAAAGACAAATTTCGATATTAGGAATTAACGGAGTCTCTATTTACGTATAGGTTTTTTTGTTCTTTTTATATGGTCCGCTCGCTGCCTAGTTTGTTGATGCTAAAAAGTCGGATTTATCTATTTTTACAACAGTACAGCATAGGTACGCCTCTTCAAAACGAAAAATATGTTATCAAAAGAAAAGTATTTTGCAGACTATTTCATTCTCCACTTCACAATGATATCAGGCCACCTTTTTATTTTACCTATCCTAAATCGATTAGAAGTCTTCGATGCAGGCTTGATCTATAGACGCAAAAAGAGTAGAGAAATTAATTAACTCTTTTGTATATTGTTTTCTTATTTTATGATGAGCGTATTGTATAATAAACATCTATACAAATTCCAACGAACATGAATGTTTTGATTATCAAGATCGCAGTTTTGCGACGTTTTGTCTCTACCAAGGATCAGATAGACCTGGAGGATGGCCAGTCCGAGATAGGATCTGTGTGATTTTTGAAACAGATAGCGCCCCCTACTTTAGCTTGCTTCGGGCAATGGTGAGAACAGGAGATGGTGGAAAAATGGGAGGGCCAGAGAGTGAGATAGATTGGCAGTTAGACGAAGAGAGAGTCAGAGAGAAGAGTAACAGAAAAGCAGAAAAAAGAGAATAAAAAAGGAATAATAGAAAGACAATAAGACACGGAGAGAGAATGAAAGAAGAGGAAATGTGAGACAGAGAGAAAGAGAGAAAGAGCGATGGAGAGAGGGGAAGGAAGAGAGAGCCACAGTTGGGAAAAGACAGATTAAGAAAGGAAAGAGAGATAAAAGAAGTAGAAACAGCAAAAAAAGTCTGAAAGAGAGAGAGAAAGAGAGAGAGAGGGAAAGAGAAAGAAAGAGAGAGAGAGAGAGAGAGAGAGAGAGAGAGAGAGAGAGAGAGAGAGAGAGAGAGAGAGAGAGAGAGAGAGAGAGAATGGTATTTAGAAAGTACATTTGAAGATTTTCCTATCCACAGGTTTGGTAACCTGCCAAGACTTACTGTGAGAATAAACGCAAAACCCAAGCTCTACGTCATAAGAGTAAGCGCCCCTTTTGTGATGACGCAGTGATTTAAACTGCATGTGTCACCATGGAGATTTTTTGTTGTTGCAAAAAGTAAATCTACATAAATTAATGATGTCAAAATTGCCGACCGGCCTTGAAAGGATCTAAAAGAAGATTTGTCCCCCTCGTCACAATGAAGCAGCAGAGGAAATGAAATAAAAATAAAGAATGTATGTTGTTACGATAATGTGAAAGAAAATCTACAGATAAATATAATCCGACAGTCACGGTAAAACACTGACTCAATCTCTTGTGCATAAGGAAAATAAAAAAAATAAAAAGTTCGTCGGCCTTTCCATTAAACTAGTCATTTATGTGTGACAGATATTATAGAAAGAGAAAGATTGACATATATATATATATATATATATATATATATATATATATATGTATGCATGTATGTATGTATGTATGTGTGTGTGTGTTTGTACACGTATATTCATATATATGATTCTAATTATATGTAGAGAGAGAGAGAGAGAGAGAGAGAGAGAGAGAGAGAGAGAGAGAGAGAGAGGGAGAGGGAGAGAGAAAGATGGAAAAGGGAATGCGAGAAAGACGAAGAGACATGACGAGAAAGTAAAAGATAAGAGCGAGGGACGGAGCGATACTGAGAGTGAAAAAAGAGGATATGATCCAGTCGGAGAAAAAGAGCGTAAGCTTTTTTGTTATACTTTAACAATATATTTCAAGCAAAAGTTTACTGAGAAAAAGCCTGTCTCCTTAATTATATTTGTGGTTTATTTAAGTTTCTTTTTTAATATTCTTCCCAGTAGGAGAAACTTGTACTCTAAGTCAATTTTAGCGTACAAAACCTAAATAAAGCCCGAGACAGGCTATGCTCTTGATACAACTCTACCACTCGATCTTGCATCATCAAAAGCTGATTTAAAAAATAAGTGCAAAGGCTTAGCGCAACACTGGCGGTTCTAATAACATTTCGATCTGCATCAAAGCACATTCCAGCGCCATTGAGATAGAAAGTACCATGGCCAGAGATCTGCATCAAAGCACATTCCAGCGCCATTGAGATAGAAAGTACCATGGCCAGAGATCTGCATCAAAGCACATTCCAGCGCCATTGAGATAGAAAGTACCATGGCCAGAGATCTGCATCAAAGCACATTCCAGCGCCATTGAGATAGAAAGTACCATGGCCAGAGATCTGCATCAAAGCACATTCCAGCGTCATTGAGATAGAAAGTACCATGGCCAGAGATCAGCATCAAAGCACATTCCAGCGCCATTGAGATAGAAAGTACCATGGCCAGAGATCTGCATCAAAGCACATTCCAGCGCCATTGAGATAGAAAGTACCATGGCCAGAGATCTGTATCAAAGCACATTCCAGCGCCATTGAGATAGAAAGTACCATGGCCAGAGATCTGCATCAAAAGCACATTCCAGCGCCATTGAGATAGAAAGTACCATGGCCAGAGATCTGTATCAAAGCACATTCCAGCGCCATTGAGATAGAAAGTACCATGGCCAGAGATCTGCATCAAAGCACATTCCAGCGCCATTGAGATAGAAAGTACCATGGCCAGAGATCTGTATCAAAGCACATTCCAGCGCCATTGAGATAGAAAGTACCATGGCCAGAGATCTGCATCAAAGCACATTCCAGCGCCATTGAGATAGAAAGTACCATGGCCAGAGATCTGCATCAAAGCACATTCCAGCGCCATTGAGATAGAAAGTACCATGGCCAGAGATCTGCATCAAAGCACATTCCAGCGCCATTGAGATAGAAAGTACCATGGCCAGAGATCTGCATCAAAGCACATTCCAGCGCCATTGAGATAGAAAGTACCATGGCCAGAGATCTGCATCAAAGCACATTCCAGCGCCATTGAGATAGAAAGTACCATGGCCAGAGATCTGTATCAAAGCACATTCCAGCGCCATTGAGATAGAAAGTACCATGGCCAGAGATCTGCATCAAAGCACATTCCAGCGCCAATGAGATAGAAAGTACCATGGCCAGAGATCTGCATCAAAGCACATTCCAGCGCCATTGAGATGGAAAGTACCATGGCCAGAGATCAGCCTAATCCCCAAAGGCACGCAATCTCCTAATCCCATGACGCAAGTTGTCGACACATTGCCGTAATCCTAAAATATTTGGCAGACCTGGGTACTCCATAAACTTGTGTGGCCCTTGACGAGTTGTTTTTGAGTTACCAAACTCCGAAGCTCGGGTCTTTCTTTGTATATTTAGTCTAGACCAACTTCTTCGAACTGGTTCGAAATGTATTGCAATACGAGCCAATATATGTCGGAGACATGGTGTTGCGACAGTTTTTCCGTTCATATAGGGTCCGTGGTTCGAAACCTAGTTCTGGACAGGTGTGACTTCAAATTTTGAGTACCTAATATGATGATATAAGATGTTGATATCGTACCGTCCACTGCAAGATGATCTCAGAATCTTCCTGGCATATTTCAAAACTCCTCATTTTCTCTCTACTTTGTGAGAGTTATCTTGGAGATGGAGTGGGTGATATATAAACAATTAGATATTTAGATAAATATATATATATATATATATATATATATATATATATTATAAAGTTTTAATTATAAAATTCTCATTAAAAAAAATTCCTTTAAGCAAGCACTTTACCCCCTTTTTCTTACCTGAAAGGGAAAAAATGTAGTTAAATAGTTAGCTGACAACATAAACAGATAGATAGACAGATAGATAAGTAGATAGACAGATAGATAGATAGAAAAAGAGAGAGAAAGAGAGAGAGAGAGAGAGAGAGAGAGAGAGAGAGAGAGAGAGAGAGAGAGAGAGAGAGAGAGAGAGAGCTAGGGAGAAAGAAAGCGAATTATGATGATAGAGACAAAGGTTTAGAAAATGGAATGGGGCATTTAAAAATTTGGATTGATCAGGACAACGATTTTTAAACTATTATGAAAGTATTGTCTAAAAAATAATTTAAGAAGCAGGATTGTGTGTGTGAGAGGGAAAAAGGGGGTGGAGGTGGGGAATGGAATGAGACAGGTATTCATTCTCTTGCTCATAGTCGGAGACGATCGTACTAAAAGATAAAACCAGAACCAGGATATTTCGCCTTACGTAAACCATGTGACTGCTGTTTTTAGACCTGGTATATAAGCTTTTTCAATGGTCACCCGGTATTTTGAGGACTGACCATTGCCCTTTCAGGTCAGTGTCTTCCCAACTGGACATCTTACCACACTTCCGGAGATATGGAGGGAGACAATCGAGAAAGTTCTTAACATACTGGATTGGCGGTGTTTATTCCAAGAGTTACAGTTCATAATATAAAACAATACGTAATAATATAACTTTGAGTAAGTAGTGGACTTAGATGTTACTGTCGCGGTGATTCAGTTCTAGTATCTCTAAATAAATTGCCGCAAACGTTTTATTTTAACTAAAATTAAAATATTTATGATGTTTTTAAACGTTGTAATTAAGTTATTTTAAAAATGTACGTGCCTCAATTTCAAGTTAGAAAAAGAGTCGTTACATAGGATATTTCTCTATTTAAAAAAAAACAAACAAAACTTTATCACACTCTGAATTAAAGATTTTGCTTAATATGGAAAGGTCTAAATTCATCGGTCTAAAAATACAATCACGGATGTAATTAATTCTGTGTTTTTCCAGTTTATTTAAAGATCTTTCTAAAGGTTCTCAACAGTGAATTACTAACAAAGAATTCCTTGAAGTAGACTGTCCTAATTCAACACGTCAGAACCCATTTCTACCTAACTTTCCGATAACAAATTTTAAAAAATGTCCTTAGAATAGAAAAAAAATAACCATAAACCTAGACCATACTCGCGACGGACAATTAAGACGAAAGACACACACAAAAAAAGACAATGGAATGCACCAATCGACTTACCTAGACAAGACTAGACACGATCAACATAGATCCACTCTCATCTATGAATTCCCTCAAATAAGCCTAAAGGCGCACTCACGTGATAAATTCCAAACTATTTTGTTATATTTGGATGATAATGAATGGTTATAAAGAAAGAAAAATAGATTTGGAGTTTAGAAAGTTAGTTATTTTTATTCGACTAGCTTACTTTTGTCATTTTGGATCCGAATACAAAAACAGTGAAGATTTTTTGAAGAGTTGAGGTGCAGCCTCTCTATATTGTTTTTTTTTTTTAAGGTTTAAATAAAGAAAAACATCGATTTTTGGTTCTTGCAATAATAATTCTCACCTTTAAATCGTGCAGACTAAGTTAGCCGTAATTACTAAAAGAGTAACAATGCAAAATTTAAAAGTGAACACAGTTTTCGTTACTTTCAAAGTTTTGAAGATAAAAACTAGGGGAAAAGACTCAAGCTTTTCAATGGTTTTAAATCTAGATTACCCTAGCTTTTGCTCTAATAGCAAGATACAAGTGAAAAAAAAATATGTGTCCAGATCATTTATGATTGGTAAGATTCACTGAAAAAAAAAAACATATTTCATTCAAATATCTTTTTTTTGCCCATCTGATTAATTATAGCAGGGTAATCAATTTCTATAAATAATATTCGCATGATCAATTTTTATTTCTATTCTACATTTTAAAACTTTTTTTTCCCGAAACTAATTGAATCAATTTCAGCTCAATCGATCTGTTACGATTTTAATTTGAAGTAATTAAAAAAACAATGACAGCGAGTTATCTTGTAAAATACGTCGACCTCGCACCGTCGAATTTAAGCTTGTTAGAATATTATATTTTCAAAAGGGAGTACTAGATTTTCTTTTTTCTAACCCGCTACTCATATCTTAAGGTTGATCTCTGTTGCGGATCAAGCTGTGAGCATATATCGTACTGTAAAGATCTACTTCTGCGATCATTTAAAAATTTGGCTGCAGAAGTGGTGAATAAAACTAAAATATTTCACACAGTAAAACTTGCAGATGACCATATTTTACTTTCGGTCTATAGGAGTTCTGAAATAATGACTTTATTGTCCCCAGATGCCGGGTGCAGCTCCTCCTCCTCCTCTCTCTCTCTCTCTCTCTCTCTCTCTCTCTCTCTCTCTCTCTCTCTCTCTCTCTCTCTCTCTCTCTCTCTCTCTCTCTCTCTCTCTCTCTCTCTCTCTCTCTCTCTCTCTCTCTCTCTCTCTCTCTCTCTCTCTCTCTCTCTCTTTCTCTTTCTCTGCTGAGATAGATCTAGATGTTATCGCGAAATAGAGATTTACCTTAAAAATTTAAACTAACCGATATTAACGCTCAAATAAACCTCATAGAAAACATTCCGTTGTAAAGGAATCAGATTTTGAGGATTTTCGTTAAGCAGATTGAGAATTACAAACTGCGGAGGCACCACTGTTAGATCAGATATTTCTTTTCATCTAGTATGTATGCATGCCGCGCCTATCTGCCAAATATTAGATCTACATCGCGTCAGCTCAGCGGATAGACTTATATAACGTTATTGCTACTTATTTGTTTACAATGTCAGGAGAAGTTTTATTAACTTAATCAGCATCCATTTGACAAAACGAGAGGATTTTTTTTAGGCTGGAAAAGGAAAACAATTAGGAAAAGAAGGGGGTTGCTTCTGTCCAGACAACGCTCTATTAAAAACAATGCAGTGTTTTGTATGAAGATTAATTTTTTTGTGGTAATAATGATCGCTTAATTTTTTTTTAATTAAACTTGATTTAAATCATAAGAAACTTAAATTAATATACCCGAATGATCTATAAATGTACCTCGAAAGACAACAACAATACAGGAGTTTAAAGAAGATGGAACTATGATTTTCCTAATCTAAACAATAATAATTTTCGAATTTCCAAGGTTTATCACGAATGATTTTTATTTTATGAAAAAAAATTAACTTGGGTCATTGTTTACGTTTTTTTTTTCTCGAGGCCATTTATTGTTTAAGCCCGTGATCCATTAATGTAACGACATTGTTGAGAAGCTATGGATATCGAATTCATACGTCAGTTTGGCGTTTACGCATTTTTTACAAAACTAATGCTTTAGTTTCTTGTAGTAGGTGAAAGGAATACAGCTCGCCCAACGCATTTTGAAAGACCATCGTCATTCATACTCGGAAACAATCTTTTTCTTGAAAATCCTCGCTCATTTTTTTAAAAATCTGTTATATCCCCCACAGAAAAGAAGCCCCATGCCACCCCTACCCCCAACCCCTCTTTTAAGCCAACATTTTTCTTACTTAATGAACTTCAGTGAAATGAAAATCGGGAGATAAATGTTCATTTTTTAAGGTGAAAAGTCTCCACAGTTACGGCTTATAAAAATAATATTAGTGACAAAAAATGCCAAACGTAGTTTGATTTACACTAGATATTTCAGACGTAAATTAAAATAAGATTCCATCCACAGCACTACCAGCAACAAGTCCATTTTTTTATATAAATGAAACAATGAGAGATAATATTATGTCAAACTATTGATCCTGTAAAAGTAATCAACCGATTCTATTACCATAATTATAGTAATCAAAGCTTATTTAAATCTTTCGATAAATGAAAACCGTAATGTTTTTAGTATTTTTGTTTTGTAGAATAGAGATAACCACGGCCATACGCTCTCGTATAACTATTCCTCAAGCCAATATTTTTGTCTGCTAAGATTTATTTCAGGAGGTTTCCACTGTATCTAATCTTTCAAATATTGTGAAAATCAAAATCTTTCATATTACAAAAAAGTTTAAAAAATTGAAAAAAATTGAATAACAATTATATTACTTCAAATACTGTCAACAAGAGTGCATATTTTCAAAGTCTGCACAAACTTATAATCTTTCTGGGGTCATCCGAATCGAGAATGCGCACGTAAACAAAAAAAACAGTAACATAACATAAAGCGTTATCTTGATCTAGACTGCGTACGAGGTGTAAGACAAAATCCCCTCCCCCTCCCTGGATGCTATCAGCACTGTGTTGGTAGCATAGATAGCCATCTCTGTATAACAAAAACCCTCTACGGCATCACGGGATATAATTCGGTGGAAAACAAAAACACAATCGTGTCGAAACCGCAGCGAAACAAAAAGCTAACCGCCACAGGATTAAGAAAGTTTCGGACAATGAGGCATTTTACCCCTATATTGTTTTCAGTTTCTAGTTAAGTGTTACTTTGTCCAAGTTAAAAAGCTTTATTAACAAAAATGAATGTGCCGATTTATAATTATAAAAAGAGTAATTTTATGGATGTTTTATGAAATTCAGATGTGAACTATCGAATGAAATCCTTTTCAAGGAAGCTTCAATAATAGCATATAGAACTGTTTTCCATTAAAACAGAACGTAAAAAACTTTAATTGCGTGGACAGCATCAGACACAAGACAAACTGTCAAAGATTCCCATTGGACATTTTGCTTCTCAAGAAACTTTAAATTCCAGAAATAATTATTCATCGAGAGTATCTGCGCAAAAAAAACCACCGACATTGCTAATTTGTGAGTAAACTCTGGAGTTTGTAAACATGAGATAAATATTCCTCTCTCGCCCTTCACCTGTTGTTATGTAGATCATAGACAGTCAGTTTAGGTCTAGGAGAACATAGTGATGTAGATCATAGACAGTCAGTTCAGGTCTAGGAGAACATAGTGATGTAGATCATAGACAGTCAGTTCAGGTCTAGGAGAACATAGTGATGTAGATCATAGACAGTCAGTTCAGGTCTAGGAGAACATAGTGATGTAGATCATAGACAGTCAGTTCAGGTCTAGGAGAACATAGTGATGTAGATCATAGACAGTCAGTTTAGGTCTAGGAGAACATAGTGATGTAGATCATAGACAGTCAGTTTAGGTCTAGGAGAACATAGTGATGTAGATCATAGACAGTCAGTTCAGGTCTAGGAGAACATAGTGATGTAGATCATAGACAGTCAGTTCAGGTCTAGGAGAACATAGTGATGTAGATCATAGACAGTCAGTTCAGGTCTAGGAGAACATAGTGATGTAGATCATAGACAGTCAGTTTAGGTCTAGGAGAACATAGTGATGTAGATCATAGACAGTCAGTTTAGGTCTAGGAGAACATAGTGATGTAGATCATAGACAGTCAGTTCAGGTCTAGGAGAACATAGTGATGTAGATCATAGACAGTCAGTTCAGGTCTAGGAGAACATAGTGATGTAGATCATAGACAGTCAGTTTAGGTCTAGGAGAACATAGTGATGTAGATCATAGACAGTCAGTTCAGGTCTAGGAGAACATAGTGATGTAGATCATAGACAGTCAGTTCAGGTCTAGGAGAACATAGTGATGTAGATCATAGACAGTCAGTTTAGGTCTAGGAGAACATAGTGATGTAGATCATAGACAGTCAGTTTAGGTCTAGGAGAACATAGTGATGTAGATCATAGACAGTCAGTTTAGGTCTAGGAGAACATAGTGATGTAGATCATAGACAGTCAGTTTAGGTCTAGGAGAACATAGTGATGTAGATCATAGACAGTCAGTTCAGGTCTAGGAGAACATAGTGATGTAGATCATAGACAGTCAGTTTAGGTCTAGGAGAACATAGTGATGTAGATCATAGACAGTCAGTTCAGGTCTAGGAGAACATAGTGATGTAGATCATAGACAGTCAGTTCAGGTCTAGGAGAACATAGTGATGTAGATCATAGACAGTCAGTTCAGGTCTAGGAGAACATAGTGATGTAGATCATAGACAGTCAGTTTAGGTCTAGGAGAACATAGTGATGTAGATCATAGACAGTCAGTTCAGGTCTAGGAGAACATAGTGATGTAGATCATAGACAGTCAGTTCAGGTCTAGGAGAACATAGTGATGTAGATCATAGACAGTCAGTTTAGGTCTAGGAGAACATAGTGATGTAGATCATAGACAGTCAGTTTAGGTCTAGGAGAACATAGTGATGTAGATCATAGACAGTCAGTTCAGGTCTAGGAGAACATAGTGATGTAGATCATAGACAGTCAGTTCAGGTCTAGGAGAACATAGTGATGTAGATCATAGACAGTCAGTTTAGGTATAGGAGAACATAGTGATGTAGATCATAGACAGTCAGTTCAGGTATAGGAGAACATAGTGATGTAGATCATAGACAGTCAGTTCAGGTATAGGAGAACATAGTGATGTAGATCATAGACAGTCAGTTCAGGTATAGGAGAACTGATCTCTTGAAATGTGGAGTTTTGGGCTTCATGATCGAAGATCTATACATAATAATTTACAAGAAAAGCAAGAAAAACTTTGAAACAATAATTCGCATTTTTTTATGCTCTAAGTTTTTTAAAAATCTGCATTACTCTTCCTTGGAGTATTAATGCCGTATATTAAGTGCAGAAGATAAGATAAAGACTAGTTTTATTATCTTAAATCTTACTTTTTAATAGTAATATTTAGATATTTCATCTTTGTGATGCGAACTTGAGTTTCGTTATATCATAAATCGATTTTGGTTCCACGCCAGTATATACCTGGCTAATCTGGTGTTGTAGATTTATAAGTTTATGATAAAAAGAAAAAGGGAGATTTTTTGGAGGCGCCAAACACACGCCTAACGCTGGCCAAGTTGCATATTCTCTACTTTCCAAATCTTTATTGCTCTCTTTTTAACGCTCACAAGAAAGCTATAAAACCCTCAAAATTTGCTTAAAGATGTAAAACTTTGCGAGAAATCGTAGTTGCGCATTTATTTAAATCTACATAATAATAAATGTTTGCAAGGGTTTGTAAATAAATTTTTATTTTTAATAAAATTAGCTAAATGTTTTTATTGAAACGTTGCAGTTACTATAGGATGTTCAAAATACTAAGGGATAAACCTGTAGGCTCTTTCTCGCTCCTCCCACGCACCCAGACACCTATTGCATAGTAATCAGTAATGTTATCCGAAAAAGTTGTTTATTAGTTCCTTATTGGTTTAGGGGTAGTGTTTTCTTTTTTTTTTTTACATTATTTCCTTCAAGGGATCAGGAAAGAAGTTGAACCCAGGAAGAGACAAAGAAAATAATATCGTTGAAAAAGGGGAACCTGAAATAACTCAGAGAAAGATGATAAAGTTGATAAATTGAATAAGCAATTGCCATAAACATCTCACTTTCAGACACAAGACAACTTGAGTCCATCTTCTTGTAAATAAATGGAAAAAAAATGTGTAGATTAACAGTAAATCAACAACAAATAAATAATGCACATATTTGATTCGCAAAATATTCTACGGCCGCGCCAAATTTCGATTTTACGGCCGAAATAATTGGTAAGTTTTACTATGTAGTTCTACATTCTTTAACGCCCTGTAAACCCTTTTTAAAACCATACATTTTTTTTAATTCTCTGAATAAAACTAGTTTTCAAGCTACGAGGGCGGCCGGTTAGCTGTGGATATCACCCTAGCGGCTCTACTCTGTTTGACGGGGTTGAGGAACGTGTTGAGTGTGTTCAAAGAAACTGGGGATGGACATAATTAAAGTGGACGGGTCATATCACACAAGAAGTCATTATTCTTTAGCAGCTTTGCTTGGATTATCAAGAATATTAAAGACAAAGCTATATTTGGAAAAGAAGTTCAGAAAAAGTCGCTGTTGAATTGTTGTTGTTCCTCTTCTTGCCATTATTCACGCTTTCAGGGTGCTGCTGCTGCTGCTGCAGTTGCTTCCGTTGCTACTTTGAATAGACAAATCGTTCTCTGTGTCAGCAGCATCTTAGAATGGCACAGTAGTCAGAGCTTCTCATTAACGATTGGGTGGCTCGATCTTAGCCGCCGATGGCGTTATATTAGCTATCCTACAGCATCTAGGTCGCCGACTGTTTTCGGCCTATCCGTCTAAATAATGACCATCTTAGAATCCTAGATATCAGTCAGTATTTATGACTCTTTTTGATAAAGCGTTGTAATATTGTTGGGGGAGGACATCATTTTTTTTTTTACTATGATTGTGCCGTCTTTAATCGAAGTTTGTCCTCTGGAGTGCGTATATAATAAGCCTTTTCTCGCATTCTTTTCTATGAATTTAAAAATTCAAATTCATAATTATTAAAGTCTAATAACACTTAATTAATTCCATACAATTTAAATCTATTTATAATCGTTTCACGAACAGTTAGGTTAAGAAACTGGGCAGATATGAATTTCCGCTAAGTGGTGCATCTTAATGCATTATACTATTTTTACTAGAATTTATAGCTTTATTGAAATTATATATAAAACAGATTGGTAACATAAAGAACTAGCAGATTTCACGTATCACAATGGTTAATCTAGAAGCGTTTAGTTTTTCTTACATTAAATTTGCTTCGCGAAAGGTAAAAAATCCTTTGGGTCAGATTGTGCAAGTTATAGTGTCGTCCTTAGCTATAACTTATGACGTGCAAGATTGAATTTATGAAGGTACCAGCACAATGGAATACTAGGCAATCTTCATAATGATTTCAATAT
>JAWDGP010003343.1:10000-77500 GCA_033675545.1 Elysia crispata | reverse complement strand
ACAGAAATCTTCTTCTATAAATAATATTCCAAATTCGATTGAAAAAAATTGTAATAATAATAATTTATTTCTCAAGCGTTTTCTCTTCACAAGGCTCAAAGAGCATGAAAGTTCTCCATATCTCTCTTTCTCTTTATTTAATTTTTACTCTCTGTCTCTCTCTCTTTCTGTGTCTGCCTTCTGCTTCTCTCCCTCGGCCCTCTCTCTCTCTCTCTCTCTCTCTCTCTCTCTCTCTCTCTCTCTCTTTCTCTCTCTCCTTCTCAATCTCTCTGTCTATTAGACTATCTGTCTTTCTTTATCTCTCTCTCTGTCTCCGTCTCTCTCTGCCTCTGTGTGTGTGTCTCTGTCTCTCTCTGTTTCTCTCTCTCTCTCTCTCTCTCTCTCTCTCTCTCTCTCTCTCTCTCTCCCCTTCTCAATCTCTCTGTCTATCAGACTATCTGTCTTTCTTTATCTCTCTCTCTGTCTCTCTCTCTCTCTCTCTGCCTCTGTGTGTGTGTCTCTGTCTCTCTCTCTGTTTTTCTCTCTCTGTCTCTCTCTCTCACTCACTCTCTCTGTCTTTCTTTCTCTCTGCCTCTCTTTCTGAGGGCTACTCTTTACCTTTCATCTCCCTACATTATCATCTACTGCCCACAAAACTAAATGACCTCTTTCCTCTCCTAGGTGTAACGGTATGGGATTCGGGATGCGGAAGACCTGTAACGGAGGTTTAGCTTTCAACCCTGAAGACAACCAGTGTGACGATAGTGCAAATGTCGTCTGCGCGTGAGTATATTTTTTCGTCTTTCCATGCCCCGCCTTTTCCTGTTTCTCCAAGAAATGTTATGTTTTAATTATCTTTCAGTGCGTGTGTCATACCCTCTGTTGTCTCCCACTTTGTTTGGTCTCTCTCTCTCTCTCTCTCTCTCTCTCTCTCTCTCTCTCTCTCTCTCTCTCTCTCTCTCTCTCTCTCTCTCTCTCTCTCTCTCTCTCTCTCTCTCTCTCTCTCTCTCTCTCTCTCTCTCTCTCTCTCTCTCTCTCTCTCTCTCTCTCTCTCTCTCTCTCTCGTTTTGTCTTTTCAGTCATTTTTTTTCTTGATTTTCTATTTTTTCAGTTCTATCTATTACGAAACTAATATGTTTGCACTTCGAGTGAACTCAATAATGTATTCTTACCGTATCTATATATATATATATATGTTTCTTTTTAACCTCCAAGATCTACGTGACCTCCAGGTCACCTCGACACAACCAAGTCGTTATCTCCAACGCAAACACAGTGTCTCAGTGCTGTCCGCTTAGCCTCCGGGGCAATAGAATTACTTCCCTTCTTTTTAGAGGAAGGGCTGGCAAGTTAACTACCCTTCTCAGATTTGTCTGTTGATGGAAAACGCAATCAGGACATTCATATTGTTTTTATCTCCCTTTATCAAGGATCATCTTGTTTTGTACATGTTGGGAAATGTCCTATGAGGCTGACTTATGGACATTCGACTGCGCAATCAGGAAAAAGATATTGGGAAATCCTCACAAAATGCTAAACGATCTCTTTCGTAATCTTATCTTTCTATATAGTTTGGCTTACGTTTCCCCCATTTAATATTCTTTTTGTTTCATTCATAATTTTGAATAGCGTGATACCATAGTTGTCAATAAGCATTAAATGGATCTTAAGTTAGATGTGAAAAGTACAGTTGAGAGAAATCACGAGATTTCTGGTTATTCCATTGTTTGTTATTGTTATTAATGTATGATTTTCTTTTCGCTCTTTTTTATATTTCATTTTCCTTCAATTTTATTCTCAATGAGTTGTTTGTTTGCCCTAATAACTATATAACATAGCATCTCTTCCCATACTCCAGAACAACATCCATGACGTCGGCCACATCGGAGCAGTCTGCGCAGTCGCAAACATCGATCGTATCGTCTACTTCCGGTTCCTCTCCGTCGTCCCCGTCTTCGCCGTCGTCCGAGCAGTCTCTCACATCCGGTTCTTCCCCGAGTTCCGCGTCCTCGGTTAGCTCCCCTATTTCACCGTCTCCCTCCAGCCCCACGTCTGCCACGAGCCCTGAATCTCCGACCAGCATGAAGACGTTCTGTACCGTGTCCTGTGCTGGCCTGCCGTCAGGGGATTATCCGAACTGTGTGGACTGCAACAGTTATTACCGGTAAGTTCGAAAAGGTGATATTGGTGGTGGCCATTTAAAATGTGCAGGGTGTTAATGTTGTGGTGGTTTTGGGGTTGGTGGTGAAACTTGTCATTTTTTTAAAATTAGAAGTTGGTTTTTGGTTATGAAATTGGTTGTGGAAAGTAGGCTGTTGATAATAGATGAGCAAAGACCCTACGATCCATCTTAAAGCATGTCAAAATGCAATACAAAAAAGTCGTTGGAAAGTTATTTTGTAATTAATATATGGCCCAGAAAGATGTCTATGGTAGCCCTGGACTCTGAAAATAGTCCAAAAAGATATACTGGTATAGTTATATTGTTGTAGTTGGTGGCGATGTTGTAGTTCTTGGTTGTGGTAATGGTGGTGATGGAAGGATTGATATGAATGCAGGTAATTTGGAGGGTACCGTAAAGGAATAAATTCGTGCTTTCGGTGAGAATGAGGAATATAAGAATAATAGTGATATCAACGTTACCGTCATAATAAAGTGTAACGATGAAATAGTTCATCAACAGACTGCACCGATCTCTTCACTTCATGCAACTATACTCTTCTGTCGCTATCTCTCTCTATTTCTTTATCTACCTATCTATCTATCTGTCTGTCTATCTATCTATCTATCTACCTATCTATCTATCTATAGATAACTGTTAACCTATCTATTGATATAACTACAGATCTATTTATCTATTTATTTATCTATCTATCTATCTATCTATCTATCTATCTATCTATCTATCTTTCTATCTATCTATCTATATATCTATATATATATATATATATATATATATATATATATATATATATATATATATGCATTTACCTACCTATCTATTCATCTTTCTATCTGTCTGTCTCTTCACACCATATTTTCACTATCACTTTCTTTCTATACAAATTTTTTATCGGTCTTATCCTCTAACCATAAATCAATTTGTTGATCTATCTTTCTATCCATCATTCTCTCAGCGTAGCTGTCCTCCCTCAATTTACTTTTATTATTTCGCTAATTATAGCAATGCCCACATCAACGTCCACCTTTCAGGGTGGTATTGTTTGTGAATACATTACATTTATCAGGTTCCAGTGCTACTGTTTCCATCACGAGATAGTGTCCATCCACTGTAGGGAGTAACCCTTGGCACCCGATTCCTAGATATTTTGGTGTTTAGCCTCTCTGTTCCATGTTTTGTCATTCCATTGCTCTATGTCGTCGCACCATCTCCTTTTTCGCCTGCCCTTTGATCCTATGTCTTCAGCAGAAACTTTTGCAAATGTCTAGCTTTTGTTGGTTTGTTTCCAGGTGTGACGGCATGACAGCGGGCCAGCTGAAGATGTGTGCTAGCACCCTGTTCTTTAATCCTACTTCTGCTCAGTGTGATCGCCCGGAAAATGTCGTCTGCGCGTGAGTAGCATTCTTTACTTTTCTGCAGATTTTTTCGGGATTTTCCGTTTTAAAAATAAATTAAATGCCTTTGATAATGCAAGAAGTGTTTCGCTCATAAGTGTAAGCAAGCCAATCCGATGATGACTAAGTGAGCCAAATTTGTCCAAGATTTTTTTTTAAATCCAGTGCCCAAATAGGGGTTTCCAGCTCACAAGTGCATCATTGTGAGGATTAGTAAGCTAACTTTATGGAATGTCAATTTTCACTCTTGCTGCTTACTTTGATTTTTAGCCTGGTTTTTAATAATTCGGCCTTAAGAGCCAACCAATTGTGCAGTATGATGATGGCTGCTGTGTTTTAAGGAACTTATTCGATGACACGGTTACCATTTCGGTTTTTCGGTGACAATTCTACCTTGCTTCAGCCAATTTTTTTCCTACAAAAGCGAATTATCTTGGCAGTAACCGGTTCAGCCCACTTGGAATCAACCTGGATACATGGAACTGATAAGAGCATGCAGGGGCCAGTTATCGGAATTGGTTCAGAATTGCCGTTAGAAATTTAGCTTTAACCGATCTATATATATAGTGTCTAATAGCAACTGTTTAAACCTACTGTACGAAACTCTATTGGAATTAAATTTAAAACAATGAAAACCAATTCGGGTTTATAAGAATCAGTTACGGTGAGAGCCAGAAGAAAGCCGATTTCAATGATTACGTTCTTATTGTTTTACGACAGGGAATCAGAGAAATACTACTGTCTAGATATAAAAATAATTAAAATTATCAATAATTCTTTGAATTGAAAGGGAAGTGTCATTGCAACATTACAAACTGTGGAACTTTTATTAAAAAAAAAAAAAAAAGAAAGAAAAAAAAAGATTTTTTTTCAATTATTTCTTGCTCATTTGTTGCTCATTTTGTTTCTTTTTCTTTAAGTTTTAATTTGCAAATAAACCAACTATGACAAAACCCCAAAAAGCTAAGCTTGATAATGGATGCATCAGTTAAGATATAAACAAATAGGTTAGCTTGCTGATATTTGGATCATCCTCTTGTTCATGTTTTATATTTTTTTTTCATTGGTTTTTCCTTTTTTTCTTTTTTCTGCTCTTTCATATTTGGGTTTTTGTTCGTTTAGAGTTTTTTTTTTTTCATACTATTCTTTTTTAACCTCCTTTGTGTTCACTGGTCAGAACGACGTCTGGCTCTTCCATGTCGTCTGCCCAATCCCAGCAGAGCCAGACGAGCATGATGAGCATGCTCAGCATGACGTCACCGACCACGATGACGTCAATGACCAGTACGCCGGTGTTCTGCGTCACGGACTGTGGCTCGATCCACGGGGGGAGGTGAGTGGGTGGGTGTGTGTGTGTGTATGGGGAGGGGGGAGGGGTAGAGTTCGTTTTGGTGATCTTCGGTTGTCTTAACGTTATTTCTGAGGTTTCGCAGGACCGGCTTACGGGCCCAAGGCTAGGCTACGACGTTATAATTTTAGACTGACCGACATCATTTGCCATAAACTCCTCCCACCCAGCGGCACGTAGCATAATAGCTTTTCGCAAACATGCTAGCCCTCTCAGGAACGTAAGTGTTATCTAAGGGTTACATGATGACTGCCAGCGATGCTCTAATGCTCATGGTACTGAACCATGGAGAGTATGTTTCCTATGCTCCATTGCATGCTCAAACAATTAAATTACATAACAATCAAATGATCTGAGACAGTTTAACCAGCAGCAGCAGGTTTCACAGTTTTTAACAGCTGACCAGGCTGGCCAGGCCCAAGACTCGCTTGCGGCTTCCGATGTAAACAATGCAGGCCGATTTGCAAACGTCACTAAGGAAACCACGTCTTTGTTACCTTATGACTCATGCTTACGGGACGTAACTCAACCTGCGAAACATGACTATTCTCTCTCTCTTTCTCTGTCTCAGTGTTCCTTCTTCTTCTTTGTCTGTCTGTCCGTCTCTCTCTGTCTCTCTGTATCTGTCTCTATCTCTTTCTCTGTCTCTGTCTGTCTATCTGTCTGTCTGTCTGTCTGTCTGTCTGTCTGTCTCTCTCTCTCTCTCTCTCTCTCTCTCTCTCTCTCTCTCTCTCTCTCTCTCTCTCTCTCTCTCTCTCTCTCTCTCTTTCTCTTACGCTCTTCAATACACAGAAATTAACATCCATGATATTTGCTTGACGTGTACACAAATCTCTTTTAGAACTATAACTTCGTAAGAGATTTCGCGGACGTTAAGCAAATTCAGGAATTATGGGCCACCAAAATCTATCGTATATTTCACGCAGGACGTGATGTCGCGCCCCTCAAGCACTTACGAACTTAGGCGACATCCCAAATCAATAATAAAAAAAAGAAAAAAAAGACATCGGAAGAGTTTTCCCGGAAGTTAAGCAAATTCAGAACTTGTGCAACACCATTCTCTCAATAAAACGTGAATAAAGGTAATTCACTCTACCTAAGCGAGCGATTTTAAGTAACTGATTAAAGGGGACAATACTGCTACGTTTCCTTCTGCCAGGTTCCCTGATTGTAACGACTGCTCCAGATTCTGGATCTGCCCTGGGAATGGTGGCGCAGGCACCATGGACACCTGTGCCGCCACTCTGCTCTTCAATCCTGACAGCCTCCAGTGCGACGCCGCGGCTAATGTCGTCTGCAGGTGGGTCAAGGACGCTGGTGCGCAAGCCATTCTCAATCAAATATTATGTTCGGGATTTAGTCTTTCAGTAAAGCGCCGTTAATCTGCCTATAATTTTGCTCCATGGATCTTGTTAATTTTTTTTTAAATTTTTTTGTGTTTCGGTTCGTTTTGTTTTCTTTTTTTTTTTTTTTTTTTTTTTAATTATTATATTTATTATATCTATTATTATTATTATTATTATTATTATTATTATTATTATTATTATTATTATTATTATTATTATTATTATTATTATTATTATTATTATTATTATTATTATTATTATTATTATTATTATTATTATTATTATTGTTATTATTATTATTATTATTATTATTATCATTGTTATTATTCTTATTATTATTATTATTATTATTATTTTTATTATTATTATCATTGTTATTATTATTATTATTATTATTATTATTATTATTATTATTATTATTATTATTATTATTATTATCATTATTATTATTACTACTACTACTACTACTACTACTACTACTACTACTACTACTACTACTACTACTACTACTACTACTTTAATTGCATGATAGTCGCTGGGAATCGTTCATTATCCAACCGATCTATTAATATATCAACATAATCATGAATCAATAAGTCAAGCAATCTGTCCACGTCTGTCCTTCCCACAGCACTACTTCCGGCTCCTCGGTAACATCGGTTAGCTCCCCTAGCAGTCCTTCCTCCCTCACGTCTCTGTCCACAATGACGTCAGAGACGAGTCTGCGCAGCGAGCAAAGTGTGACCTCGTTCTCATCGCCTTCGTCTGTTTCGAGCCTTTCGAGTCCATCTTCCGGCAGCTCAGGGGTTTGTGATTGGCTTAGAAAACTCACGGGGCGGTGCTAAGGGGTTTGTGATTGGCTTAGAGAACTCACGGGACGGTGCTAAGGGTTTTGTGATTGGCTTAGAGAACTCACGGGGCGGTGCTAAGGGGTTTGTGATTGGCTTAGAGAACTCACGGGGCGGTGTTAAGGGGTTTGTGTTGGTTAAGAGGATTCAGGAGGCGGTGTTAAGGGGTTTGTGTTGGCTAAGAGGATTCAGGGGGCGGTTCTAGGCGTTTGTGTCGGACTTTGCTAGAGGTTTGTGATTGGCTTAGAATATTAAGTGGGCAGCGTAAGGGTGTGTGATTGGCTTAGAGGATTAAGGGGGCGGTGCAGGGGTTTTTGATTGGCTTAGAGTATTAAATTTGCGGCAGAAGGGTTTGTGATAGGTTTAACATATTAAGGGGACGTTAAGTTAAAAAAATATACATGAAATATTTTCGTCATTAATCAACTTTGTAATAATTGCATTTTGCAGCTTTATTGAAAATAATTAGATTTTTATGTATGCTCGTTTTATTTTTCAAACAAATGTTTTTCTACTTCCGACAGTCTTCTCTTACAAGTACAGCTGTCTTCTGCCTGACATACACAGCAACTGTTTGCGCGGACAATGTAAATACTAACTTTGATTTTGTTTTTTATTTCAACTTTTTTTAAACACAGCCTTAACTGAAATTAGCTGTATAAATTCACTACCTTAAAATATTGACCTTATATATATATATATATATATATATATATATATATATATATATATATATATATATATATATATAATTATAAATATTACCTTATATGTTCTATATTTTTCTAAGGTAAGATTTGACAGTAAAGCCATAATCCCCATTCATCTAACTCGGTATCTAGCGACTAATCATGAAGGTTAAAGTAATGCTGGTCAACATTTGAGACGTTCCCGCGGCTTTTTGGTCTTCTGCGACCTCTTTTCTTAGAAAACGAATAAATTCTCTGCCCCTTCCCAATCCTCCAACCTGTGTTGATGTTTTTTTTATCACACAGACTTTTCTTTCTGATTCTACGCTTACCTTTAGCCTCAACTCTCTCCTTTCCCTCGATCTCATGAAACCGTGTTGTGTAAGATGTAATATTCCTCCACCCCTACGTCACTCCACCACCCTTCTCTGTAATTGAACATGTTCATCCAAAAAAAGCTTAACATTAAAGTAAGTCTTTCACCCTCACTCTTTTTTTATTAACTTTTTCTAATTCACTTGTACACGTCCCGGGTCCCTCTCCTCCACCAGATTCTGACCATCCTAACATTCTTTCCTTCTTTCTCATTTGTATTTTTTTTTTTTTTTGTTTATTTTGAAGACGAATCAACCTTTGACCCCCATTTATTCCCGCCTCCACCTGTCAGAATCTCGCTCCTGGAGACTTCCCCGACTGTATGGACTGTAACAGGTTTATCCGGTGTAACCCAGATACCTCATCCGTGACCGATGGTTGTTCTCCCACTCTCTTGTTTAACCCGGATTCTCGCCAGTGCGACGTAGCTGCTAGCGTCGTGAATATTTGCGCGTGAGTCAGAATAAGAAAACTCAGCACAGTCGGTAAAAACCCAAATCTATTTATAGATCATTTTTACTACCGCTCATTATCGTGGAGATATATTTTTTACAGGAATTCGAACCCCTGATCACATTATTTTCCTTTCCATCTCATCATCATAGCTACCTTAATATGTTCTTAACCTCCTCCTCCTCCTCTTCCTTTCTTTTCTTGCTCCTCTTCTACTTTTCAACGTCTTCAGCACCATCATCATCAACATCACAACGATAATAGGGGTTACGTTACAGATTCAAAATACATGTATTGGTGAATTAACATTGCCCAGCTCGGAGTTTCTGTATTCTTACAGGCAACGTTATTCTTCTTTGGCAAATGTTCAGTCTTTATAAAACATTTAAGCGAAACACCAATCTGCGTGTTTGTTTTCTACACATTCCACCATTTCTATCAAGGGATAAATTTTATTAATCAATCAATAAATCAGTAAATCAATCAATCATCAACAAATCAGTTCATCAATCATCCAATCGATCAATCAATCAGTCAATAATCCACCATTTTATGAATAAATCAACTTCTATTTCATTTAAAAAACCAATGCACATGTCGTCAATCAATCAATCAACTAATCTATTTATGTGTTCAACTTTCCCCATCCTCAGAACAACATCAGCAACTTCCGCCAGCTCTCCAACGTCCGCCAGGTCAGGGATGTCCCAGACGTCAATGACGTCCCTCCAATCCATCACGTCCAGGAGCTCCGTGACGTCCGTGTCCTCCCCGTCTTCCCAACTGTCCTTGACCTCCAGGTCATCGCAGTCGTCCCCCATATCGCTGTCGCCGTCCAGCCAGCAGTCTGTGACGAGCCCGTCGTCGGTGTCCTCGGACTTTGTCTTCTGCATCACCTCCTGCTCTCAGGTCGATACCGGCGACTATCAGAGCTGCGACGACTGCGCCAGTTATTACAGGTCTGCTCGTGTGAACGCTAGTAGCATAGCAAGGCTTCATTCGAGAGTTTATACTGTTCATTTAGGTTACTCAGTATACGTTAGGCCTGGACAAAATCCAGTTATTACAGGTCTGCTCGTGTGAACGCTAGTAGCATAGCAGGGCTTCATGCGAGAGTTTATACGGTACTCAGTATTCGTTGGTGCTGGACAGAATCCGATTATTTTCATCGGTCACAATGTTGGATTTATTTCGATTGTTTTTGATTTCTCATCTCCTCTTGCTTTGGGCGCCTGACGGTTGTTAAAAAAAATTAATTTGAAAACGAATAATTCATCAATTTTGCAAACGAAGGAAAAGCCAAATCTGTTTATATACCATCTAAATTTTTATAATTACGCAGATTAAAATAAAAGCGCAGTTATGAATTCCTCCATGGCGGCGCATCTTTCACTACTTTTGTACACGCATTCAAAGCCTTCTAATAAGCGTTAGAGAAGATCTTAAAATAGATCTGAAAAGTACAGAAATAGCTGATTTCCCATGTTGCCCACCTTAGTGCGGTACCCATTTTTCGTCTGTTCTTTCCTCCTTGCCAGATGTAACCGAGGCAGCGGGACGTTGAGGACGTGCTCCTCGCCTCTGCTCTACAACGGGAACCTTCGCCAGTGTGACAGCGCCGCGAATGTCGTCTGCCAGTGAGTGTCGGATTCATGAGTTCGCCTTAAAATGCAATAAAATAAGATAAGATATGATAGGTATGATAAGAAAGGATAAGATAGATGACATAATATTAGATAAGATAAGATAAGATATGAAAAGATTACACGATAAGTTAAATTTAGATAAGATAAGGTAAGATAAGATATGAGTAGATTATACAGGATAAGATATCAGATGATAAGGTATGATAAGATAAGACATGAATAAATAATACGAGATAAGATTAAATAATATATTAAAATAGAATTCACTATAAGTAAAAATATGAATAACTAGCACACGATTTAATAGAATAATATAACATAAGATATGCATAGAAAACACACGATACGATAGGATAAGTACATGAATCAAATTTATTTTTACATTTCTTAAAAAAGAAAGAAGAATGGCCAATTTATGAATGTAAGATAATAATTTGAAATTATCCGTAACCCCCCAAAAAAATGTTGCACAAAATTTGGGAACTTTTTTTGCAATGGCCTCTTCAATTTTTACTTTTTACACATGTAGTTAGTCAGTACCTTATCCAACAATTGAAGTTTCACACAATGAAAATGCTCGAATTCTTTCGTTTCCATTTTCCCCTGTCTGGTTAAGTTATATAAATGCTGAAATGAAGGAAACGTTATAGTTTTACCTTTAAAAAATATGAAACAAATGGTCCAATGCGTGCTTACCGATGTAGGCCTATAACAATGTAAAACACATTAAACATACTTGTTAAAAAACTTTTTTTGAGACTAACTGGTAAAACATTTAGCGATACTTATTTTCATGAGCTCTTAACCTTTTTTTTTTTTTTTTTTTTGGCTTATTCCTACTTTCAATATCACACTTATACACCCGGAACCATCTGTTTCAGAACCACTTCTGGAACGTCTGCCACGTCGGTATCGTCTGAGGTGAGACTGATTTACCTATTTGCTTGTGTGTTACTACCACCATGTATTCAAGCAAAAAATAGTCTAAAATCCTACAGGGAATCTTAACCACTCGTTTAAACGATATTTTCATTTCTGTCCACCTATTATCTATGAGACTTAACACACAAAGGGTTGATTAAATGAACGAAACAAGAAGATGACTTTTTCATTCTGTAAAGTCAAGACAATTTTATGAACAAGTGACTGTCTTTAAAATTAAGCCGACAATCCAGCTCTTTGAACTGGCATGTCAACAAAGGAAGCAACTATTAACCTTATTCTAACAGTACAAACTACTAAATAAAATAATACGAAACAAAAAACACAAGAACATAATCATAGTATTATTTCATAAATAAAATAATACGAAACAAAAAACACAAGAACATAATCATAGTATTATTTCATTTAGTAGTTTGTACTGTTAGAATAAGGTTAATAGTTGCTTTCTTTGTTTACCCTATTATAACTCATATCAATCATTGTACATCTTTAAATAGAACCTTAGATCTAACACTGTTTGTCCCACCTCTTGTTGAGTGACTGCTTCTGTAATTATTTTCACAAACTGAGTAAGGTAATTTATTGATCGGACATGCTGCCATCTTGATGAATCAATATGTCCGCATCTTTCCATGGACATTTATTGGAAAATTACATTATTTGACAAATATTTTAACTTCAGCATAATCAGGAATATAATAATACGATGCTCCACTCTTAAGGCCAACTAGGTAGTCTTAGATATTTGGCTTGTTTACACGATTTCCAAAATGAAATCTTTATAATTTATGAACATAGTGTGTATGGATTTCCTTCATTCATAGACTAGCATAAGCAGCCCTACCAGTGTGACGTCATTGTCAAGCCCGTCTTCGCAGACTTCGGACTCCAGGTGTGTAATGTGTACTGTGTATCCGTAAACGCAATAAGAAGACATAGCAAAAATTGTTAAAATCCAAATCTATTTATAGGTCTTTATAAACACTCTTCATCATGCAGGTGAAAATAAAATTCGCAGCTATGAATTTCCTTAAGACAAGGCACTTTTGGCGGGAATTCAGAGCTTTCATGTTCTTGTGTGAAAGGATTTTAAAATAGGTTTGGAATTATTTGCAGAAATTCTGTGTAGAATGTTTATTATGATTGTGCATCTGTTGCCCGAGTTATTTGCTCTTTTTTTTTCTAAAATATTTTTTTAATCGGCATTGTTCTAATTATGTTTTGAAATTCTACAAATTTAGATTTTACTTCAGGATGTGTTTATCTCGTACTTTTTCTCGATTCGGCTTTTGATTTAAAACTTTTTTTTTCATATTATTTACTACCTTGAAAAGTAATTTTATTTTCTAATTTACCATATTTTTCAACAGTGGATTTGCTTTTTTGTGGGGTAGAGGAAGCGAAGATTTAACTTTTTTATGTTTTTATGTTTTTTCCACACTCACTCTTTACCGTTTCTTTCATTCAATGTCTTACCATGTCATCGATCTTAACAATACCCATCGGATGTCGATACCAGTATAAACGAAAGAAAAAAGGTGTTGCCATATTTTTTTTCTCGTTTCTTTTATTAAAAGTGTTGCACCTTCATTTATCTTTTTAAGTGAAGGCTATATTTCTTCTTTTAAAACGTTTGGAGTATTTTAACTTGGACAATACTTTAATTGATTATTTTTGGTATTACCAGCGTAGAATTGTACATTCATTTTAGCTTTACTATAGTTTCTAAAAAATATATCTTATATCGGACAAAATCCGATCCAACAAGCCATCCGCTAACCGAGCTCTGCCGTGTTCTCCTCCTGCCTCCCCGTTCAGCCCGAGCTCCATGACTTCCCCCGAGTCCATCACATCGCCGAGCTCCTTCTCCAGCCCGTCCAGCCCACTGTCCCCGTCGCCGACGTCCAGGACCAGCTTCTCCTCCGGGACAAGTCAAGCGCCGTTCTGCGTGGTCAGTTGTTCCGGCGCGCCCACTGGCTTCTGGGCAGACTGCGACGACTGCCACTCTTATCACAGGTAGGATCACGGAATAGGATGACAGTGGACGGGTTACACCAAACAATCAAGCATTACTTTCTGGATGTTTAGAGCAAGGCATTGTTTTCTTGTGGACAAATTGAAATGGTTTGGGCATAGTTCACGCAAAATATTCATAAATTCGCTCTTCATTATACAAAAAAGAAGGTCTGCTCTCACTCTAAAATTGTGAGTCTACCTTTTGCCCAAGAATTTTGTGAAAGCTTCTTTGGCAGGTTACTTTTAGAATTTACGAAACTGCTCCTAAAAAAAAGAAAAGAAGAAGGAAAAGTAGAGGAAGAAGCAGAAGAAGAAGAGGAAGAAGAAGAAGTAGACGACGCACAAAGATAAAAGAAGACATTTAATTTTAGAATAAGCAATCGATAATAATAAAACCCTCATTATATTTACCCCCTCCCCTTAAAATCGCCCCCGCCTTCCTCCCACATTTTTTTTCGCCCAGGTGTGACGGCAATGGAAATGGCGCCCGGCAAACCTGCGCGTCTGGCCTTGTGTTTGACCCTGATAACGGAGACTGTGCCTCCAACAGTGGCAGCGTCGTGTGTAGGTGAGTGAAAATTATGTTTAAAATAGCCTCGTGGCGGACGATATCTTCAAAAAAAAAAAAAAAAAAAAGAAAAGCCAAAGCAAAAACAAAAGCAACAAAACCCGGGTAGGAATTACTGCGCACTATAGAGCTACACTGTGGTAACTGGCTGTAGTTACACTAGCCACATGTGGTAGGAATTACTGCGCATTATAGAGCTAGACTGTGGTAACTGGCTGTAGTTACACTAGCCACATGTGGTAGGAATTACTGCGCATTATAGAGCTAGACTGTGATAACTGGCTGTAGTTACACTAGCCACATGTGGTAGGAATTACTGCGCACTATAGAGCTACACTGTGGTAACTGGCTGTAGTTACACTAGCCACATGTGGTAGGAATTACTGCGCATTATAGAGCTACACTGTGGTAACTGGCTGTAGTTACACTAGCCACATGTGGTAGGAATTACTGCGCATTATAGAGCTAGACTGTGATAACTGGCTGTAGTTACACTAGCCACATGTGGTAGTTTTTGTTTTCATTCTATCCATGCCTTGTTTGCCCATAATTTTTACTCTCACTTGCTCTCTAATGTGCAGTTCTTTCATATTGACTCTTAAATCATTTGGCTGTTATTGTGCTTCCTTTCTTTTAACTTTTCGTAGCAACCTCTTCCTATTTTCTTCGTCTGATCTCTCTCTCTCTCTCTCTCTCTCTCTCTCTCTCTCTCTCTCTCTATATATATATATATATATATATATATATATATATATATATATATATGTATATTTCTCTCTTTAATCAGTCCAACTCTATTTTGCCCCTCAGAACTTCTTCGGCTACGTCTGCCAGCTCGGCGAGCTCCATGTCTTCCGGCTCAAGCCCGTCGTCTGTCAGCTCCCCTAACTCCCCCTCGCCAAGCAGCGTCACTAGCCCGAGTAGCGGCAGTACAATGACGTCACCAACCAGCGTACCTGTGACGTGCCTGAGTTTATGCCCTCCTGGGTTTCCGTTTGGCGACTACGCGTTCTGTTCTAACTGCAATCAGTACTGGAGGTAAGTACAGAATACACGTCACTCAATACACTAAATACACTAAATACAGAAGAACTTTATTAATCCTCATAGAGAAATTGAGAACCATTGCTTGGAATTATAGAAAAAATTATAAAGTAAGAATTTATTTAAAAGAAAAGTTTGGAAATATTGAAAATTAATGTTACTATGTAAGAATTGTTTTTTAAAAAAAAGTCGCATATGTCAGAGATATATATAGTTTAGTATAAATATAGATATTTATAAATATATGAATGTGAATATAAAATAAGTATACGCATAATGTATAAAATTATATAAAATAATCTTTTTTAAATAGTTTTGCTATCACAGTTGGTACGCAACATTAATTTATGGATTGCCCAAGGATATGAGAGTATTCGAAGTTATTTGTGGATACCATGTAAAATTTAAAGTATCTACGACATAATAACAATCATCATGTACAAGTGGTTTGAAAAGTTAGGAGATTTCTCGGAAATGTTTTGATTAAAATGCGAATGGATCGAGCCGTGGACGAATATCTACAACGGGTTGTTAAAACATTATCTAAATATTCCTCAAGATAACGATTTGGTTTTGTTCTCTACCTAGTCTACAGTTTCTTTTACATACATTTAATACGCATTCATACTGTTAATAGATGTGTGATGATTTTGAAGAGTTTCGTCAATACTATACTTACATGTAGGTTTAAAAAAATTAGTCATCTATAATAAAATTTCAACTTAGATCAATTCTTAAGAAAATTAGTTTGCCTAAAAATGAAATGAAAGTAAAAGTAGATCTGAAAATTTCCTTTTTGAAATTTTTCGAAAGTCTCCGACAGTCTCATAAAAGTATAGACACCCCATAGGTCACGAGAGAGGGCTGCTTGTCATAGATTACAAAGCTCAACCTGAGAGCAAACAGGAGTTTTCCGTTTATGTTCAATCTAATGGTCCAAAAAGGACGAGTCTGCAGCAAAAGTTAGTTTCTGCATTAATACACAGTGATACTTAAATTAGATAGAATAGTTAAGATAGAGACGGAAGCCCTGAGATCACCGTCAGCGGTGGACTGAGCTTGTAAAAATTCTCATTCAATCAATCAATCAATCTTAATAACCGCACATTGATGAGATTTGCGTTTAGTAAAGCGCGATTGTTCGATATCTTAGAGGAATATTGGATAGTAGTAAATATGATTTAACGCACAATTAATGAATGTACGAGGGAATCAATCAATCAATCAATAAGCGTATGAATTAATCAATGTCGATAAACAAAATCAAATGAAAGAGCAATAAGCAATAAGTGTAGCCACTTCATCAAAGTAAAGCAAATTCTATAAAGAACATGGAAACAAACAGTGATAAACAAGGTATTGAAACAATGTCGAGCTAGGGTCAAGTTGAAGCCATGCTTATACTAACACCAAACAGTGGGGTTTTCCATTTTGCTTTGATCTCTCAAGATCAGAACAGTAGGCCTTCGGCGCACCAAGACACTTGGGAAAATTCCTAAACAATGTCTAGGCCTGGGACCTAAACGTAGGTCTAGTTAGATGGCAGATAACACACAATCGACAGAATGGCTAATCACAAACCACTAGGCCGGACTAAATCTAGATTATTTTACTGTTGTCAACGTTAGCTAGCATCTGATCTATTCAGCAGAATCTAGATCTGGACTCTATGTGCTGAAACAGGCATCATAGGAAATAAACTAATTCTTTTCCTTCTTAATCTGTTTATAGATGTTGTGTAAATGCGTAGCTGCCCATTTACTTTAGTTCTTAATAATGAATTGTTTGAAATTCCATAAATAGAACTTGGATTTCTAAAACTAGATCTAGATAAATGTCACAAAGTTGAATGCTGCTAATTCTAGACCTAGCCTCAGTTTAGATCTAGATCGGCTAGATGTTCTCGCAATGATATCACTTCGCAATGATTCTTGTTCTTGTAAGTCTTATTTTCATGGTTTCATCTATAAGTTGGCGACCATCAGGTAAGTCTCTTTGTCTCTTTCTTTGCACCTCTGCACCACATTTCTCTCTCTCTCTCTCTCCTCTCTTCTATTTCTCTTTCTAAATGTTCATGTCTCCATCAGTTTTTTTTAATCTCCTTGTGCTCCCCCTTCCTCCACCTCTCTCTCTCTCTCTCTCATTCTCTACCTCGTCTCTTCTTTCCTCCTTTGCACACCCATATCCCTGTCCCTCTCTCATCCCTGGACTGCCTGTGCATCAATCTTGCTGCTGAATTCCCGCCTCCCCCCCCCCTCTCTCTCTCTCTCTCTTTTCTCTCTTATTTTCTCTCTCTCTCTTCCCTAGACTGTCTGTGCATCTGACTAGCTGCTTAACTCTCTCTCTCACTCTCTCTCTCTCTCTTTCTCTCTCACTCTCTCTCTCTTCTGTTTATATTTCTAAATGTCTATGGCTCCGTCTTCTAAACCTGATACTTTGTCTACTAGCTTTATAGATGTATACTTGACTCTACTATTTCCCGATTATCTTCTTTATCCGTTTTTTTTTTCTTTTCATTATTATTTCCCTTTCTTAGCTCTTCACCCGTCTCTCTTTCTGTCTGTTTATCTCTATCTATCCTGATTTCATTCATTTTTTTCCCGCTTCTGTTCCTGTCTGTCAGTCTGTTTATTTGTCTCTCGCCCCATCTCTTCTGTTTGTCTCTGTACCTTTTCGCCTTTACTACAATCTCTTTCTGTGACGTTTCTTGTCTCCTACTATCTTTATCTCACTGTCAGATTGTCTGCGCCTCTCCCTGTTTCTCTCTCCTTCTGTCTCTCCCTCTCTGTTTCCTGCCTATCCTTTGCCTGCGTCGTCCTGAGTTTTTACTCTCAAGGCCTATACAATACACATTATGCCTTTTGCTCTTCATTCATAGACGCCTCTTGTCTCTGTTTCTGTCTGCCTTAAGTATTTGTCCACATCTCTGTTCCTGTAGTTTTGTGTGTGTGCGTGTCTCTCTCTCTCTCTCTCTCTCTCGGTCTCTCCCTCTCTCTCTCCCCACACCCCTCTCTCCCCCCCCTCTCTCTCTCTCTCTCTCTCTCTCTCTCTCTCCCCTATTCTGTCTCACAAACACACATTCAGTATATTCCTAACATCAAACGTCTACCAATCACGGAATAATAATAATAATAATAATAAAGAATCCGGCAGCTTGCAGCACATCTAGCACATGAATAGAAAACAAAAATAATCGAAATATTGAAAGATGTAGATTGAAGTAAATCTGGGTAGGCCTAATTTGATGGAAATCGTTGACTTCAGTTAGGGGAAGGATAAATTGTACCCTCCGCAGAAAAAATAAAGGCTGTAAAAAAACTTAGATTGAAATTTAAAATCAACAAATCAAACAAACAACAGAAAGCACATGAGTCCAATGAAAGACTCCGAATGTGTCCTTGACCTTGTTACTTACCACAAACATTCAATGAAGCCGATGATTTCCACTTTAGATCTTTCAACTTACATCTGAGGCTGCTTGCGCGGACACTTGCAAACACACACACATACTCATGAGCCTCGGATAGACCTAATAATTACACCCGCAGTGTCAAAGCATCTTATGTTTTCGTTTATAACTTACTTCATAGTTTGATAACAGTTTTAATTGCGAACTTAACATATTCTCCTTATCTCTTCCCAGCCCACATTTAAATTTTTTTCCTCGTAATTTCTTCAAGAGAGACACATCTGTGCCAATCCCTCACATCTCCCATTTCGATACAGATGCAGCTTTCTGGTCGTTTAATTTTAAATAAATTATGCATGACATTAATCTCTTTATATGGTCAAGAATTATTGCTGGGTCGGATCTAGATTCTACAGTTTTAACTTGGAGAAATTATAACTTCCAGCCCTTTAAGCTAGCCAAGCCATGGCCCGAAACAAGGGAATAACGCACGCTGTATGTATTCACACACACACACACACACTCACACACTTTTCTCAAAGCTACCGGATGCAGCAAAACACTTGGCTTTTACAGAGCCTTTTTTAAATTGGTATTTAAACAAAAAATGCTTTAAAGAGAGATAATATTATCAAAAGGGATTAATATTTAATCAGGGTTTCCGACTGTGAAGTCATAACTGATATTTTTCTCAAAATGTTTTTTAAAAGAAAAAAAAAGATTGGCTGATATCGGCCAGCCTCATTATGTTCACCACCAAGCTTTATAGAACGATTTAAGCGTACAGGCCTTTGGGAATAGTAAACCTACAGTCGTCATAACTTGGCCATTGTAGATAAACCCTACATTGGCTTGCACGGTTATCTGGTTGAAGAACTGGAGGATTTTTGTCACGGTTGGTTGCTTCGGTTTTTCTTGCACGAAATTCAAACCGCCTCATGTCTGTGCTCTTCAAACTGTAAATATTAAATATTAAAGTCTTAAGCGGCCTACACACGCTCAAACTTTTTCATCAATAGTATTGACGTTAAACGTTTTGACGCTTATTTGATGTGTAGGCAGTATTGATGGCCTCAAAAGTATTGACGTCAATATATTGATGGATCTGATTTTTTAAAAGTATTTTGCGCAAACCGTCAATCTATTGAGCGTGTGTAGGCACTCATCAATACTTTGTGTCAAACTTTTAATTTTCAGAAGAAAGATCTATCATGGCGCCGTGAAAAGAAGAAAAGAAATTTTTCCTAGAGCTGATAGATGTTTATAGGAGTTTGACTGCGCTTTGGCAAATTAAAAGCAAAGAGTATAGTGATAGGCAAAAGAAAGACAGTGCATACGAGACTCTTCTAATCAAATACCGTGAATACTACAAGGAAGGCACAAAAGACGAGCTGAAGAAGAAGCTAAACGCATTAAGGACCAACTTGCGAAAAGAACTGAAACAAATCAGAGCAGCGCTATTGCTCCGTCCATTGCCGTTCACAGACTCAGACTGAATATTGCACTATAAATTTGAGAGTGTGTTTGGGCAACCGTCAAACTGTCAAAAAGTTTGGCGTCAATACTATTGACGAAAAGTTTGCGCGTGTGTAGGCTGCTTTAATCCCTATGACAGCTTTTAAAGTTAATTTTGCTCCTCGCGGTGTCTCGACTAAATTTTGGTCGCTGAATTTGAAATTTAAAGTAATTTTTTTTCCTTTTATTTGGATTCGAACAAATTTGAAGAAACCTTGGTACGAAATTTAATTTCTGGCTGAAGGGAAATTCTCCACATCTCCTCAGCATTAGTTGGTCCACCAGCGAGCATGTCAGTGTGGCCTCGCTAGGTACATGTATCTGGTTACACACCTGATAACTCACGTGACCCACGTATCCCAACTGCAGATTCGCAACTACTACGATAACTTTGGGGAGCTGTACAGGAAAACTGGGTTGAAATGGTACATGTACTATAAAACGTGAACGTGTTAACTTCTTGCAGGTCCAACAGTACTATCCATCGTGATCAGAGGACGATGAAAAAAAAAGGTTCTTTGTGACAACCACTCTATGTTTTGAATATCAATTGTTTTTTGGAAGGCATTAAAATGAATGGGGGGAAGATGACTGATGAAGTGTTATGTAATCGCTGCTTAAGTTACTTTTTATGAATAATTTTACTCTTAGCCGTAAACGGAGACGATGTGAGAGGGGTTTTCAGTTGTCCTCATATAAAAGGCAATCTGAAAAAAAAATGTCATGCCCAACCCAAATATTTGAACTTACCATGGTCTGTTCATAAATTTTTAATGACGTAAAAAGAATGTGGGGAAAAATAAATCATGAAGCTCTATGAAAGTCCCGCTCAACGTTTTGTCCATTGACAATCTGAAACATATTATGCCTAACGAAAATCACTAAAAATTATGCAATGTATTTAATTTTTTAAACCTCCCCAAACTTTGGCTCATCTTCAACATAGTTTCAAGAATTCTCACCCCTCAGGTAGATTTTCTTTTCTTCTCACCCCTCAGATGAAAGAATCTCTCTTCTTTTCACTTCTCAGATGTAAGAATTTCTCTTCTTCTCACCATTCAGGTGTAAGAATTTTTCTCGCTCTGACCTCTCAGATGTAAAAATTCTCTTTTTTAACCCCTCAGATGAAAGAATTTCTCTCTTTTTTCCACCCCTCAGATGTAAGAATTTCTCTACTACTCACCTCTCAGATGTAAGAATTTCTCTACTACTCACCTCTCAGATGTAAGAATTTCTCTACTACTCACCTCTCAGATGTAAGAATTTCTCTTCTGACCTCTCAGATGTCAGAAATTCTCTTCTTCTCACACTTCAGATTAAGTATTTCTCTTCTCATGTTTCAGGTGTCAGAATTTTTCTTCTTTTCAAACTTCTGATGTGAGAATTTCTCTTCTTCTCATTCTTCAAATGTAAGAATTTCTCTTCTTCGTACATTTTAGATGTAGAATTTCTCCTCTTTTGACACTTCAGATTTAAAAATTTTCTCTTCTCACCTCTCAGGTGTAAGAATTTTTCTTCTTCTCACCTCTCAGATGTAAGAATTTCTCTTCCGAACTCTCAGATGTAAGAATTTCTCTTGTTCTCACATCTCAGATGTAAGAATTTCTGGATATTTTTCCACCTCTCAGATGCGGCACCAACAGTGAGCTGAAGACATGCGGCAGGGGACTTCTGTTCAACCCTGATATCGGACAGTGTGACATGGCTGCAAACGTTGCCTGCTCGTGAGTTTTGGCACCAAAAACGTAAATATAACCGTTCCCGAAATTGGGTTTTTATTGTGTGATTAAATGGAAAAAAGGGGGATTCAGAATTTTTTTTGGTGGTTTTCGTTTTGGGTTATTCATTTCCTATTTTTCATTTATTTTTAATACTTCATTGAAAAATTTCTTAAAGCTTAACACAAGACCAAGCCGTGACCTTAGAAAGCCCAGTTCATCTGCCAAACTTAACCATGGGCGACTCTACAAGATTCTTAAATCTAGGTGATGTGCTTAGATTTTCTCTGCACATGGAAATAGGATATAAATACACTCTTGCTATTGCTTTTGCAATGCTTCTACTTCTCTTTCTCCTCCTCCTTATCCTCCTATCACTACTACTACTACTACTACTACTACTACTACTACTACTACTACTACTACTACTACTACTACTACTACTACTACTACTACTGCTGCTGCTGCTGCTGCTGCTGCTACTGCTGCTGCTGCTACTACTACTACTACTACTACTACTACTACTACTACTACTACTACTACTACTACTACTACTACTACTACTACTACTACTACAACAACAACAACAACAACAACAACATCAACTACTACAACTACTACTACTACTACAACAACAACAACAACAACAACAACAACCACAACAGCAACAACAACATCAACTACTACTACTACTACTACTACTACTACTACTACTACTACTACTACTACTACTACTACTACTACTACTACTACTACTATTACTGCTGCTACAACAACAGATTAAAAACCAGTTCGTTATAACAGAAGTGTAAATTTATAAACTTCTTTATAAGGAAATAATTTTCAAAGACTTAGTTATTTTGCATATTTTGTTTTCTTCTCAAGACTTTTAATTTAGAAAGAATATTGCTCGTATTTTTTCGTTTTAACTGGTGTATGGTGAAACTGATGAATTGATTTTTGATTTTACATTAATATTGCGTAATTCAATTTTATTTACAAGTTTAAAAAAATTATTTGAACGGCTTACGATTAAATAAATGCTACCAATGTTTAAAAAGTTTAAAAAAGATGACGCTTTTTTCTCTGCTAAAGTAAAATAACATACCAAAAACATCAAACACCATAAGAAGTTTTTACTCAACTTAATCTGAAGGTGTATGTTGATTATAAATTGAATGGAAGTTTTATTTGTGCTGCTTAACATTTAAATTTTCAATTTTATGCCATTGTAACAATGCAGAACCCATTACATTTTTCAAAAGTATACTTGGATACCTTTATAAGATATCTTGATAATTGACAACAAACTTTCAAGAAAAGAGTAAAAGCAGGAATTACAGAAAAGGAAAAAAAGCCAAAAATAATAAAATGTACCAACTTTTTTTTTAGAACAAAACTGGAATGTATATTTAAATTTATAATAAAGTCGAATAAAAATTATTTTTATTACATAAAAATTTTACACTACGAATCTAAAAAGATACGTTGTAATAGCTAGAAAACTTGTTAAACTGGTGTTGAGCTAAGCAGGCCAGATTATGCAATTATCCAATTTTATTGCCTTTTTACTTCTAATGTTTCAAAATACATGCGAATAACCTGTTAATTATCAGTTTTTCCCCCTTGTTTTTCCCCAAAAGAAAAAATATCAAATGGAAGAAACCAGTTTTTAATCGTTACTAAATTTAGGGCCAGCGTGCAAATATTGAGTGTGGAAAAAATGATCTGCTCAACAATTGATTAGAAAATAAGGATTTAGACAAATTAAATGGAACTTCGTGGCATTGTCGATTTAGGTGTAATTAAAGGATAGATAGATAAATAGAAAAAAAAACAGATGGATAGATAGATAGATAGATAAATTAATGGATGGATAGATAGATGGATAAATAGATAAATAAATAGATACATAAATGGATAAAGATAGATAGAGATAGATAGACTGACAGATAGTTAGATATTTATAACATGTTCTATTTATCCCATCTTTCAGAGTTAGAGGTATATAGTATACGAGGAAACAGTAAGTGTATATCTATACTCAGATAAGATCTAAGTCTTCGAAACAAATAAAACATCATACGTAAAACTCAAATGAACACTAGAGGGCACAGATGTATAATTATTGTCTATCTTTCAAATACTATTATATATATATATATATATATATATATATATATATATATTAAAGAATAAGAAAAGAAAAGTTAAAAAAGAAAGAGGTACATTAAAAGACAAACCAAAATATTGGTTACTCATTGAGAAAAAAGGAGTACTAAAAATAAATTATAAACTTCAATATAAAAATGTTTCACCTTACTATAAATTGTAAAAGAATCTCTTCTTCAGGGCAACGAATGCAACATCTCAAAGCAGCGAAACAAGTCTCACAACTTCTTTAACATCGAAATCATCACCAACCAGCTCAAGTTCTAAAAGCTCAGCCACCAGTTTAAGTTCCAAAAGCAGTCTAAGTAGTCCAAGTTCACCTACCAGCCTAAGTAGTCCAAGCTCATCAAGCAGTCCAAGATCACCAAGTAGCCTAAGCACTCCAAGCTCACCAAGCAGTCCAAGCTCATCTAGCAGCCCAAGCAGTCCACGCTCACCTAGCAGCCCAAGCAGTCCAAGCTCACTGAGCAGTCCAAGCAGTCCAAGTAGTCCAAGCAGCCCAAGCAGTCCAAGCTCACTAAGCAGTCCAAGCAGTCCAAGTAGTTCAAGCAGCCCAAGCAGTCCAAGCTCACCAAGCAGCGCAAGCAGTCCAATTAGTCCAAATTCACCAAGTAGTCCAAGCTCCCCTAGTAGCCCAAGTAGTCCAAGCTCCCCTACCAGTCCAAGCAGCCTCAGTTCACCTAGCAGCCCAAGCTCACCTAGCAGTCCAAGCTCAACTAGTAGTCCAAGCTCACCTAGCAGCCCAAGCTCACCTAGCAGTCCAAGCTCACCTAGTATTCCAAGCTCACCTAGCAGCCCAAGCTCACCAAGCAGTCCAAGTTCACCAAGCAGTCCAAGCTCACCTAGCAGCCCAAGCAGCCCAAGCTCACCTAGCAGTCCAAGCTCCCCTAGTAGCCCAAACTCCCCTAGTAGCCCAAGCTCACCTAGCAGCCCAAGCTCACCTAGCAGTCCAAGCTCACCTAGCAGTCCAAGCTCCCCTAGTAGCCCAAGCAGTCCAAGGTCATTAAGCAGTCCAAGCTCCCCTAGTAGCCCAAGCAGTCAAAGCTCACCTAGCAGCCAAAGCAGCCCAAGCTCACTTAGTAGTCAAAGCTCCCCTAGTAGCCCAAGTAGTCCTAGCTCACCGAGCAGTCCAAGCTCACCTAGCAGTCCAAGTAGCCCAAGTTCACCTAGCAGTCCAAGCTCACCTAGCAGTCCAAGCAGCCCAAGTTCACCTAGCAGCCCAAGTTCACCTAGCAGTCCAAGCTCACCAACCAGCCAAAGCAGTCCAAGTAGTCCAAGCTCATATAGCAGTCCAAGCAGTCCAAGTTCACCTAGCAGTCCAAGCTCACCGAGCAGTTCAAGCTCACCTAGCAGTCCAAGTAGCCCAAGTTCACCTAGCAGTCCAAGCTCACCTAGCAGTCCTAGCTCACCTAGCAGTCCAAGCAGCCCAAGTTCACCTAACAGCCCAAGTTCACCTAGCAGTACAAGCTCACCAAGCAGTCCAAGCTCACCTAGCAGCCCAAGCTCACCTAGCAGTCCAAGCTCACCTAGCAGTCTAAGCTCACCAAGCAGTCCAAGCTCACCTAGCAGTCCAAGCAGTCCAAGCTCACCAAGCAGTCCAAGCTCACCTAGCAGTCCAAGCTCACCAAGCAGTCCAAGCTCATCAAGCAGTCCAAGCTCCCCTAGTAGCCCAAGCTCCCCTAGTAGCCCAAGCTCACCTAGCAGTCCAAGCAGCCCAACTAGTTCAAGTAGTCCAAGTAGTCCAAGCTTACCTAGCAGCCCAAGCTCACCTAGCAGCCCAAGCAGCCCAACTAGTCCAAGTAGTCAAAGTACTCCAAGCTCACCTAGCAGTCCTAGCTCACCTAGCAGCCCAAGCAGCCCAAGCTCACCTAGCAGTCCAAGCTCACCTAGTATTCCAAGCTCACCTAGCAGCCCAAGCTCACCTAGCAGTCCAAGCTCCCCTAGTAGCCCAAGCAGTCCAAGGTCATTAAGCAGTCCAAGCTCCCTTAGTAGCCCAAGCAGTCAAAGCTCACCTAGCAGCCAAAGCAGCCCAAGCTCACTTAGTAGTCCAAGCTCCCTTAGTAGCCCTAGTAGTCCTAGCTCACCGAGCAGTCCAAGCTCACCCAGCAGTCCAAGTAGCCCAAGTTCACCTAGCAGTCCAAGCTCACCTAGCAGTCCAAGCAGCCCAAGTTCACCTACCAGCCCAAGTTCACCTAGCAGCCCAAGTTCACCTAGCAGTCCAAGCTCACCAACCAGCCCAAGCAGTCCAAGTAGTCCAAGCTCACTTAGCAGTCCAAGCAGTCCAAGTTCAGCTAGCAGTCCAAGCTCACCAAGCAGTCGAAGCTCACCGAGCAGTTCAAGCTCACCGAGCAGTCCAAGTAGCCCAAGTTCACCTAGCAGTCCAAGCTCACCTAGCAGTCCTAGCTCACCTAGCAGTCCAAGCAGCCCAAGTTCACCTAGCAGCCCAAGTTCACCTAGCAGTCCAAGCTCACCAAGCAGTCCAAGCTCACCTAGCAGCCCAAGCTCACCTAGCAGTCCAAGCTCACCAAGCAGTCCAAGCTCACCTAGCAGTCCAAGCAGTCCAAGCTCACCAAGCAGTCCAAGCTCACCTAGCAGTCCAAGCTCACCAAGCAGTCCAAGCTCATCAAGCAATCCAAGCTCCCCTAGTAGCCCAAGCTCCCCTAGTAGCCCAAGCTCACCTAGCGGTCCAAGCAGCCCAACTAGTTCAAGTAGTCCAAGTAGTCCAAGCTCACCTAGCAGCCCAAGCTCACCTAGCAGCCCAAGCAGCCCAACTAGTCAAAGTAGTCAAAGTAGTCCAAGCTCACCTGGCAGTCCTAGCTCACCAAGCAGCCCAAGCTCGCCTAGCAGTCGAAGCTCCCCTAGTAGTCCAAGCTCCCCTAGTAGCCCAAGTAGTCCCAGCTCACCTAGCAGTCCTAGCAGTCCAAGCAGTCCCAGCTCACCTAGCAGTCCAAGCAGCCCCAATAGTCCGAGCTCACCTAGCAGTCCAAGCTCACCTAGCAGTCCTAGCTCACCTAGCAGTCCAAGCTCACCTAGCAGTCCACGCAGCCCCAGTAGTCCGAGCTTACCTAGCAGTCCAAGCTCACCTAGCAGTCCAAGCTCACCTAGCAGTCAAAGCTCACCAAGCAGCCCAAGCAGCCCAAGTAGTCCGAGCTCACCTAGCAGTCCAAGCTCACCTAGCAGTCCTAGCTCACCTAGCAGTCCAAACTCACCTAGCAGTCCAAGCAGCCCAGGTAGTCCAAGCTCACCTAGCAGTCCAAGCTCACCTAGTAGTCCTAGGTCACCTAGCAATCCAAGCTCACCTAGCAGTCTAAGCAGCCCAAGTAGTCCGAGCTCACCTAGCAGTCCAAGCTCACCTAGCAGTCCAAGCTCACCTAGCAGTCCAAGCTCACCAAGCAGTCCAAGCTCACCTAGCAGTCCAAGCTCACCTAGCAGTCCTAGCTCACCTAGCAGCCCTAGCTCACCTAGCAGTCCTAGCAGCCCACGTTCACCTAGCAGCCCAAGTTCACCTAGCAGTCCAAGCTCACCTAGCAGTGCAAGCAGTCCAAGCAGTCCAAGTTCACCTAGCATTTCAAGCTCACCAAGCAGTCCAAGCTCACCTAGTAGTCCAAGCTCACCTAGCAGCCCAAGCAGCCCAAGCTCACCTAGTAGTCCAAGTTCCCTTAGTAGCCCAAGCAGTCCTAGCTCACCGGGCAGTCTAAGCTCACCTAGCAGTCCAAGCAGCCGAAGTTCACCTAGCAGTCCAAGCTCACCTAGCAGCCCAAGCTCACCTAGCAGCCCAAGCTCACCTAGCAGTCTAAGTAAGCTCTAGTAGCCCAAGCAGTCCAAGCTCACTAAGCAGTCCAAGCTCCCCTAGTAGCCCAAGCTCCCCTAGTAGCCCCAGCTCACCTAGCAGTCCAAGCAGCCCAATAAGTCCAAGTAGTCCAAGTAGTCCAAGCTCACCTAGCAGCCCAAGCAGCCCAACTAGTCCAAGTAGTCCAAGTAGTCCAAGCTCACCTAGCAGTCCTAGCTTACCTAGCAGCCCAAGCTCACCTAGCAGTCCAAGCTCCCCTAGTAGTCCAAGCAGTCCAAGCTCACCAAGCAGTTCAAGTAGTCCAAGCTCACCTAGCAGCCCAAGCAGCCCAAGTTCACCTAGTAGTCCAAGCTCCCCGAGTAGCCCAAGTAGTCCTGGCTCACCGAGCAGCCCAAGCTCACCTAGCAGTCCAAGCAGCCTAAATTCACCTAGCAGTCCAAGCTCACCAAGCAGCCCAAGCAGTCAAAGTAGTCCAAGCTCACCTAGCAGTCCAAGCTCACCAAGCAGTCCAAGCTCACCTAGCAGTCCAAGCTCACCTAGCAGTCCAAGCCGTCCAAGCTCACCAAGCAGTCCAAGCTCACCTAGCAGTCCAAGTAGTCCAAGCTCACCAAGCAATCCAAGCTCACCTAGCAGCCCAAGCTCACCTAGCAGTCCAAGCTCACCAAGCAGTCTAAGCAGTCTAAGTTCACCTAGCAGTCCAAGCAGTCCAAGCTCACCAAGCAGTCCAAGTTCACCAAGCAGTCCAAGCTCACACAGCAGTCCAAGCAATGCAAGCTCACCAAGCAGTCCAAGCTCACCTAGCAGTCCAAGCTCATGAAGCAGTCCAAGCCCATCAAGCAGTCTAAGCTCACCAAGCAGTCCAAGCTCACGTAGCAGTCCAAGCTCACCAAGCAGTCCAAGCTCACCTAGCAGTCCAAGCAGTCCTAGCTCACCTAGTAGTCCTAGCTCACCTAGCAGTCCTAGCTCACCTAGCAGTCCAAGCTCACCTAGCAGTCCTAGCTCACCTAACAGTCCAAGCAGCTGAAGTTCACCTAGCAGTCCAAGCTCACCTAGCAGTCCTAGCTCACCTAGCAGTCCAAACTCACCAAGCCGTCCAAGCTCACCAAGCAGTCCAAGCTCACCTAGCAGTTCAAGCAGAACAAGTTCACCTGGCAGTCCTAGCTCACCTAGCAGTCCTAGCTCACCTAGCAGTCCAAGCAGCCCAAGTTCACCTAGCAGTCCTAGCTCACCTAGCAGTCCAAGCAGCCCAAGTTCACCTAGCAGTCCAAGCAGCCCAAGTTCACCTAGCAATGCAAGCAGCCCTAGTTCACCTAGCAGTCCTAGCTCACCTAGCAGTCCAAGCAGTCCAAGTTCACCTAGCAGTCCAAGCTCACCAAGCAGTCCAAGCTCACCTAGCAGTCCAAGCTCACCTAGCAGCCCAAGAAGCCAAAGCTCACCTAGTAGTCCAAGCTCCCCTAGTAGCCCAATCAGTCTTAGCTCACCGAGTAGTCTAAGCTCACCTAGGAGTCCAAGCAGCCCAAGTTCACCTAGCAGTCCAAGCAGTCCAAGTTCACCTAGCAGTCTAAGCTCACCAAGCAGTCCAAGCTCACCTAGCAGTCCAAGATCACCTAGCAGCCCAAGCAGCCAAAGCTCACCTAGTAGTCCAAGCTCTCCCAGTAGCCCAAGCAGTCCTAGCTCACCGAGAAGTCTAAGCTCACCTAGCAGTCCGAGCAGCCCAAGTTCACCTAGCAGTCCAAGCAGCTCAAGCAGTCCAAGTAGTCCAAGTTCACCTAGCAGTCCAATCTCACCAAGCAGTCCCAGCAGTCTAAGCAGTGCAAGCTCGCCATCTAGTCGTACACCTTCTAATGGGTAATAAAGTGTTCATCAATGGTTTTTTTCATTTACTTCTGCCATGTAAAATCGTCTTTGAGAATTCTTTGAAGTTTGCTATATTTATTTTTGAAGAAAAAGTATTGAAGATAATTGTCTTCGGACAATAAGATGTTATGTTGAGGCATACTTTTAATGTTATATATAATGTAAACCTATCCTAAAAATGTTCGCGGACATGTGAACATTACTAATATTTAATTTTGGATGATTCATAAGTAAAAGAAATAGTAGGTAGGCATGTGCTAAACATTTCAATCGTTTGTTACTTTATTTCAAATAAAGTATGATATAGAGCTAACACTGTGACTTTTGAGTATCTTCCACAGTTTTTGTCAAATTGACCATATCCTAAACCATTTTCAGAGAAGGAAGAGTTATCTTTCATCACTGTGATTTCCCACTTATTAACTTTCAAACACTTTTTTGGGTGTACCAAAAGTGAAAACCATACAGAAGCCATCTTCATTTACTCGCGTGGATATCTAATTGACGAATTAAAAAGATAAATTTTTTTGAAAATAAAATGTCCCAGCGGAAATTAATGCTAGCCGTATGCAGTCCTATCAGCAAAGTATACGAAAACATCATAGGCGTGATCAATTCTTTTTTCGGTTTGCTTTGTTTTTTGAACTTTGGTAATACATTTTGATTTTTTGGGATAAACAATATGATCTTAATTGACATTTTATAACATTGCCTTGATGAGTTAAGAACTGCAAACCTTAAATTACTGTGTATTGCCAATATGCATGAAGTTTGAGATTCACTTCAAAATAACCGACGAAATAAACTAATGGTCAAAGTGCACTATTCAAACTGTGACTAACATTCATTTAAAAAAATAGGAAAATGTATTCTACACTTAGGTGACACTTAGAAAGTGTTTCTAAATCGTTTTATTTTATTCATATATTTCATGAATGATTTATATATTTCTAATTGGAGAGTTGCTGACTTTAAACCAGATCTTTTTTTATTTTTTTGTAATGTGATTTTGTCAGTTGACGTAAATTTAAGAAGTTGATTCCCAATAATAATTCTCATATCACAAGAATTTCTACCCCATCTTCTACAAAACTGTTTACGACGACTAACGGGTAATTTATAAACATTTAGCAATTTTCTGTTACGACGTAAGGAAATGGTGAAAGTGAAAGATGATTCTCGCTATGTCGAAGTAGAAAAAAATAATACTATTTTTTTGGTCGTGTTAACAATTTTGATAGGCAAATCTCAGGTTTATGTTGTTGTTTTTTTTACCATACTTTTTGATTTCCTAAATTAGCATTGCATATTCTTAGCTCTCTTTAATTAACCTTCATATTAACTGCATCAACGTCTTCAATTTATGCAACTATAGTTTTCTGTCTCACTCTTTGCACACTTGCCGGTAACTACACGCTTTACCATGATGTTGGTGAAGAACCGTACATAGTATCCAAAGTCAGGTATACATCTGGATTCTAGATCATATGTCAGGATAAAAACAACCTAAAAACCTGAAGGTTTTTACATGAAACAATCTAAATATTTCTCAGAATATTTTAATTGGAAAAAAATCAATTTTTGAAGTCTCATTTTTTATTTATTTTTTTCTGAAATGCGAATAAAGAAGAGCTAGACTCTGCTGCAAGGTTATTTTCCTCGTGGATGTCTAGTCACTACATCGTACGTAAATTTGGGTCAGTACATAAGTCAAGGACTTTAAAACGCAAGAAACACGTCCTGTAGCTTTATAAAACTATAAACACTTTTTCAAATTAAAATTTCTTAAATCTATTAAAATGAAAATTATCTCTATAAAAGAGTCATCTTAAATAAGACAAGAAGGCTGACTGAAAAAAAAACTGACTGAAATCTTCCAGCGGTTTTCATGTCGGTACGTCTAAACCTATATGAAATCACAAAAATTATAATGCACGTGATGCAATTTAAAACAGAAAGATGAAGGGATTTTTTTTCTAATTTTTATTGTAAGGAGCCATGAGATTATGAATATTTTGCTTAACATATGTTCTGTCTAGCAGTTTGTTTTTTTTGCTAGAAGAAGAAAGTTAAATAATAAAAATATTAATGAAAAAACCCTTTTGTTCAACAGCAGTCCAAGCTCACCGAGCAGCCCAAGCAGTCCAAGCTCACCTAGCAGCTCAAGCAGCCCCAGCTCAACAAGCAGTCTAAGGTCACCAAAAAGCCCAAGCAGTCCAAGTAGTCCAAGTTCGCCAATTAGTCCAAGCTTCCCTAGTAGCCCAAGCAGTCCAAGCTCACCTAGTAGTCCTAGCAGTCCAAGCTCACCAAGCAACCCAAACAGTCCAAGTAGTTCAGGCTCACCTAGCAGTCCAAGTAGTATAAGCTCACCAAGCAGTGCAAGCTCACCTAGCAGTCCAAGCAGCCCAAGCTCACCTAGCAGTCCAAGCTCACCTAGTAGCCCAAGCATTCCAAGCTCACCTAGCAGTCCCAGAACTCCAAGCTCACCAAGCAGTCCAAGCAGTCCAAGTAGTCCAAGATCACCTAGCAGCCCAAGCAGCCCAAGTTCACCTAGTAGTCCAATCTCCCCTAGTAGCCCAAGTAGTCCAAGCTCACAGAGTAGTCCAAGCTCACCTAGCAGTCCAAGCAGCCTCAGTTCACCTAGCAGTCAAAGCTCACCTAATAGGCCAAGCTCACCAAGCAGTCAAAGCAGTCCAAGCTCACCTAGCAGTCCAAGCAGTCCAAGCTCACCAAGCAGCCCAAGCAGTCAAAGCAGTCCAAGCTCACCTAGCAGTCCAAGCAGTCCAAGCTCACCAAGCAGTCCTAGCTCAACTAGCAATCCAAGCTAACCTAGCAGTTCAAGCAGCCCAAGTAGTCTAAGCTCACCTAGGAGCCCAAGCTCATCTAGTAGTCCAAGCTTCAATAGTAGCCAAGTAGTCCTAGCTCTCCGAGCAGTCCAAGCTCACCTAGCAGTCCAAGCAGCTCACGTTCACCTAGCAGTCTAAGCAGCCCAAACAGTCCAAGTAGTCCTAGCTCACCAAGCAGTCCAAGTTCACCTACCAGTCCAAGCTCACTTAGCAGCCCAAGTTCACCAAGCAGTCCAAGCTCACCAAGCAGCCCAAGAAGTCCAAGCTCACCTAGCAGTCCAAGCAGTCCAAGATCGCCTAGCAGTCCAAGCTTACCAAGCAGTCCAAGCTCACCAAGCAGTCCAAGCTCACCTAGCAGTTCAAGCTCACCTAGCAGTCCAAGCTCACCAAGCAGCTCAAACAGTCCAAGTAGTCCAAGCTCACCTAGCAGTCCAAGCAGTCCAAGTTCACCTAGCAGTCCAAGCTCACCAAGCAGTCCAAGTTCACCTAGTGGTCTAAGCTAACCAAGCAGTCCAAGCTCACTTTACAGTGCAAGCAGTCCAAGCTCACCAAGCAGTCCAAGCTCACCTAGCAGCCTAAGGAGCCCAAGCTCACCTAGCATCCTCAGCAGCCCAAGCAGTCCAAGCGCACCTAGCACTCCAAGATCACCAACAGTCTAAGCTCACCTAGCAGTCCAAGCAGCCCAAGCTCACCTAGCATTCCAAGCTCACCAAGCAGTCCAAGCAGTCTAAGTAGCCCAAGCTTACCTAAGAGTCCAAGTAGTCCAAGCTCACCTAGCAGCCCGAGCAGCCCAAGCTCACCTACAAGCCCAAGCTCCCCTATTAGTCCAAGCAGCCCAAGCAGCCCAAGTAGTCCAAGCTCACCTAGCAGTCCAAGTAGTCCAAGTTCAACAAGCAGTCCAAGCTCACATAGCAGCCCATGCTCACCAAGCAGCCCAAGCTCACCTAGCAGCCCAAGCATCCCAAGCTCACCAAGCAGCCCAAGCTCACCTAGCAGTCCAAGCAGTCCAAGCTCACCAAGCAGTCCAAGCTCACCTAGCAGCCTAAGCAGTCTAAGCTCACCTAGTAGTCCAATCAGCCCAAGCAGTAAAAGTAGTCCTAGCTCACCGAGCAGTCCAAGCTCACCTAGCAATCCAAGCAGCCCAAGTTCACCAAGCAGTCCAAGCTCACCAAGCAGTCCATGCAGTCTAAGTAGTCCAAGCTCACCTAAGAGTCCAAGTAGTCCGAGCTCACCTAGCAGTCCAAGCTCACCTAGCAGCCCAAGCTCGACTACAAGTCAAAGCTCACTTATTAGTCCAAGCAGCCCAAGCAGTCCAAGTAGTCCAAGCTCACCTAGCAGTCCAAGTAGTCCAAGTTCACCAAGCAGTCCAAGCTCACATAGCAGCCCAAGCAGCCCAAGCTCACCTAGTAGCACAAGCAGCCCAAGCTCACCTAGTAGTTCAAGCTCCCCTAGTAGCCCAAGTAGTCGTAGCTCACTGAGAAGTCCAAGCTAACTAGCAGTCCAAGTAGTCCAAGTTCACCTAGCAGTTCAAGCTCACCTAGCGGTCCAAGCTCACCTAGCAGCCGAAGCAGCCCAAGCTCACCTAAAAGTCCAAGCTCCCCTATTAGTCCAAGCAGCCCAAGCAGTCCAAGCAGTCCAAGCTCACCTAGCAGTCCAAGTAGTCCAAGTTCACCAAGCAGTCCAAGCTCACATAGCAGCCCAAGTATCCCAAGCTCACCAAGCAGCCCAAGCTCACCTAGCAGCCCAAGCATCCCAAGCTCACCAAGCAGCCCAAGCTCACCTAGCAGTCCAAGCAGTCCAAGCAGTCCAAGCTCACCAAGCAGCCCAAGTAGTCCAAGCTCACCTAGCAGTCCAAGTAGTCAAAGCTCACCAAGCAGTCCTTGCTCACCGAGAAGTCCAAGCAGCTCAAGTTCACCTAGCAGCCCAAGTTCACCAAGCAGCCCAAGCAGCCTAAGTTCACCTAGCAGTCTAAGCTCCCCTAGTAGCCCAAGCAGCCCCAGCTCACCTAGCAATCCCAGCAGCTCAAGCTCACTAAGCAGTCCAAGGAGTCCAAGCTCACCTAGCAGTCCAAGCTCACCTGGCAGTCCAAGCCGTCCAAGTAGTCCAAGCTCACCTAGCAGTCCAAGCTCACTTAGCAGTCCAAGCAGTCCAAGTACTCCAAGCTCACCTAGCAGTCCAAGCAGTCCAAGTTTACCTAGCAGCCCAAGCTCACCTAAAGGTCCAAGCAGTCCAAGCTCACCAAGAAGCCCAAGCAGTCTAAGTAATCCAAGCTCACCTAGCAGTCCAAGTAGTCCAAGCTCACATAGCAGTCCAAGCTCACCTAGCAGCCCAGGTTCACATATCAGTCCAAGCTCACCTAGCAGCCCAAGTTCACCAAGCAGTCCAAGCTCACCAAGCAGCCCAAGCAGTCCAAGCTCACCTGGCAGTCCAAGCAGTCCAAGTTTACCTAGCAGTCCAAGCTTATCAAGCAGTCCAAGCTCACCAAGCAGTCCAAGCTCACCTAGCAGTCCAAGCTCACCTAGCAGTCCAAGCTCACCAAGCAGCTCAAGCAGTCCAAGTAGTCCAAGCTCACCTAGCAGTCCAAGCAGTCCAAGTTCACCTAGCAGTCGAAGCTTACCAAGCAGTCCAAGCTCACCAAGCTTTCAAAGTTCGCCTAGTAGTCTAAGGTCACCAAGCAGTCCAAGCTCACCTTAGAGTGCAAGCAGTCCAAGCTCACCAAGCAGTCCAACCTCACCTAGCAGTCCAAGCAGTCCAAGCTCACCAAGCAGTCCAAGCTCACCTAGCAGCCTAAGCAATCCAAGCTCACCTAGCAGCCCAAGCAGTCCAAGCGCACCTAGCACTCCAAGATCACCAAGCAGTCTAAGCTCACCTAGCAGTCCAATCAGCCCAAGCAGTCGAAGTAGTCCTAGCTCACCGAGCAGTCCAAGCTCACCTAGCAGTCCAAGCAGCCCAAGTTCACCTAGCAGTCCAAGCTCACCAAGCAGTCTAAGTAGTCCAAGCTCACCTAAGAGTTCAAGTAGTCCAAGCTCACCTAAGAGTTCAAGTAGTCCAAGCTCACCTAGCAGTTCAAGCTCACCTAGCAGCCCAAGCAGCCCAAGCTCACCTACAAGTCCAAGCTCCCCGATTAGTCCAAGCAGCCCAAGCAGTCCAAGTAGTCCAAGCTCACCTAGCAATCCAAGTAGTCCAAGTTCACCAAGGAGTCCAAGCTCACATAGCAGTCCAAGCAGCCCAAGCAGCCCAAGCAGCCCAAGCTCACCTAGCAGCCCAAGCATCCCAAGCTCACCAAGCAGCCCAAGCTCACCAAGCATCCCAAGCTCACCAAGCAGCCCAAGCTCACCTAGCAGTCCAAGCAGTCCAAGCAGTCCAAGCTCACCAAGCAGCCCAAGTAGTCCAAGCTCACCTAGCAGTCCAAGTAGTCAAAGCTCACCAAGCAGTCCTTGGTCACCGAGAAGTCCAAGCAGCTCAAGTTCACCTAGCAGCCCAAGTTCACCAAGCAGCCCAAGCAGCCTAAGTTCACCTAGCAGTCTAAGCTCCCCTAGTAGCCCAAGCAGCCCCAGCTCACCTAGCAATCCCAGCAGCTCAAGCTCACTAAGCAGTCCAAGGAGTCCAAGCTCACCTAGCAGTCCAAGCTCACCTGGCAGTCCAAGCCGTCCAAGTAGTCCAAGCTCACCTAGCAGTCCAAGCTCACTTAGCAGTCCAAGCAGTCCAAGTACTCCAAGCTCACCAAGCAGTCCAAGCTCCCCTAGTAGCCCAAGCTCACCAAGCAGCCCAAGCTCACCAAGCAGTCCAAGCTCACCTAGAAGCCCAAGCAGCCTAAGTTCACCTAGCAGTCTAAGCTCCCCTAGAAGCCCAAGCAGCCACAGCTCACCTAGCAGTCGCAGCAGCTCAAGCTCACCAAGCAATCCAAGCAGTCCAAATAGTCCAAGCTCACCTAGCAGTCCAAGCAGCCCAAGTAGTTCAAGTAGTCCAAGCTCACCTAGCAGCCCAAGCAGTCCAAGCAGTCTAAGCTCACCTAGCAGTCAAAGCAGTCCAAGTTCACATAGCAGTCCAAGGAGTCCAAGTAGTCCAAACTTCCCCAGTAGCCTAAGCAGTCCAAGCTCCCCCAGTAGCCCAAGCAGTCCAAGCTCACCTAGCAGTCCAAGAAGTCCAAGCTCACCTAGCAGTTCAAGCTCACCTAGCAGTTCGAGCGCACCAAGCAGTCCAAGCAGTCCACATGGTCCAATCTGACCTAGTAGTCCATGTTCACCAAGCAGTCCAAGCTCTCCTAGCAGCCCAGGTAGCCCAAGCTCACCCATTAGTCCAAGCTCCCCTAGTAGCCCAAGTAGTTCTAGCTCCCCGAACAGTCCAAACTGACCTAGCAGTCCAAGCTCACCAAACAGTCCAAGCAGCCTAAGTTCACCTAGCAGTCCAAGCTCACCAAGCAGTCAAAGCATGTCCAAGTAGTCCAAGCTCACCTAGGAGTCCCAGCTGCCCAAGCTCACCAAGCATTCCACGCAGCCCAAGTAGTCCAAGCTTACCTAGCAGTCCAAGCTCTTCTAGCAGCACAGCGACCAAGTAGTTCAAGCTCACCAAGCAGTCTAAGCAGTCCAAGTAGTCCAAGCTCACCTAGCAGTCCAAGCAGTCCAAGTTTACCTAGCAGCCCAAGCTCACCTAAAGGTCCAAGCAGTCCAAGCTCACCAAGAAGCCCAAGCAGTCCAAGTAATCCAAGCTCACCTAGCAGTCCAAGTAGTCCAAGCTCACATAGCAGTCCAAGCTCACCTAGCAGCCCAAGTTCACATATCAGTCCAAGCTCACCTAGCAGCCCAAGTTCACCAAGCAGTCCAAGCTCACCAAGCAGCCCAAGCAGTCCAAGCTCACCTGGCAGTCCAAGCAGTCCAAGTTTACCTAGCAGTCCAAGCTTATCAAGCAGTCCAAGCTCACCAAGCAGTCGAAGCTCACCTAGCAGTCCAAGCTCACCTAGCAGTCCAAGCTCACCAAGCAGCTCAAGCAGTCCAAGTAGTCCAAGCTCACCTAGCAGTCCAAGCAGTCCAAGTTCACCTAGCAGTCGAAGCTTACCAAGCAGTCCAAGCTCACCAAGCTGTCAAAGTTCGCCTAGTAGTCTAAGGTCACCAAGCAGTCCAAGCTCACCTTAGAGTGCAAGCAGTCCAAGCTCACCAAGCAGTCCAACCTCACCTAGCAGTCCAAGCAGTCCAAGCTCACCAAGCAGTCCAAGCTCACCTAGCAGCCTAAGCAACCCAAGCTCACCTAGCAGCCCAAGCAGTCCAAGCGCACCTAGCACTCCAAGATCACCAAGCAGTCTAAGCTCACCTAGCAGTCCAATCAGCCCAAGCAGTCGAAGTAGTCCTAGCTCACCGAGCAGTCTCAAGCTCACCTAAGAGTTCAAGTAGTCCAAGCTCACCTAGCAGATCAAGCTCACCAAGCAGCCCAAGCAGCCCAAGCTCACCAAGCAAGTCCAAGCTCCCTGATTAGTCCAAGCAGCCCAAGCAGTCCAAGTAGTCCAAGCTCACCTAGCAGTCCAAGCAGTCCAAGCTCACCAAGCAGTCCAAGCTCACCTAGCAGTCCAAGCAGCCCAAGCTCACCTAGCAGCCCAAGCAGCCCAAGCTCACCTAGCAGCCCAAGACCTAGCAGCCCAAGCATATCAGTCCAAGCTCACCTAGCAGCCCAAGTTCACCAAGCAGTCCAAGCTCACAAAGCAGCCCAAGCAGTCCAAGCTCACCTGGCAGTCCAAGCAGTCCAAGTTTACCTAGCAGTCCAAGCTTATCAAGCAGTCCAAGCTCACCAAGCAGTCGAAGCTCACCTAGCAGTCCAAGCTCACCTAGCAGTCCAAGCTCACCAAGCAGCTCAAGCAGTCCAAGTAGTCCAAGCTCACCTAGCAGTCCAAGCAGTCCAAGTTCACCTAGCAGTCGAAGCTTACCAAGCAGTCCAAGCTCACCAAGCTGTCAAAGTTCGCCTAGTAGTCTAAGGTCACCAAGCAGTCCAAGCTCACCTTAGAGTGCAAGCAGTCCAAGCTCACCAAGCAGTCCAACCTCACCTAGCAGTCCAAGCAGTCCAAGCTCACCAAGCAGTCCAAGCTCACCTAGCAGCCTAAGCAACCCAAGCTCACCTAGCAGCCCAAGCAGTCCAAGCGCACCTAGCACTCCAAGATCACCAAGCAGTCTAAGCTCACCTAGCAGTCCAATCAGCCCAAGCAGTCGAAGTAGTCCCAGCTCACCGAGCAGTCTAAGTAGTCCAAGCTCACCTAAGAGTTCAAGTAGTCCAAGCTCACCTAGCAGTTCAAGCTCACCTAGCAGCCCAAGCAGCCCAAGCTCACCTACAAGTCCAAGCTCCCCGATTAGTCCAAGCAGCCCAAGCAGTCCAAGTAGTCCAAGCTCACCTAGCAATCCAAGTAGTCCAAGTTCACCAAGCAGTCCAAGCTCACATAGCAGTCCAAGCAGCCCAAGCAGCCCAAGCAGCCCAAGCTCACCTAGCAGCCCAAGCATCCCAAGCTCACCAAGCAGTCCAAGTTCGCCTATTTGTCTAAGCTCACCAAGCAGTCCAAGCTCACCTTACAGTGCAAGCAGTCCAAGCTCACCAAGCAGTCCCAGCTCACCTAGCAGTCCAAGCAGTCCAAGCTCACCTAGCAGCCCAAGCAGTCCAAGGGCACCTAGCACTCCAAGATCACCAAGCAGTCTAAGCTCACCTAGCAGTCCAATCAGCCCAAGCAGTCCAAGTAGTCCTAGCTCACCGAGCAGTCCAAGCTCACCTAGCAGTCCAAGCAGCCCCAGTTCACCTAGCAGTCCAAGCTCACCAAGCAGTCTAAGTAGTCCAAGCTCACCTAAGAGTTCAAGTAGTCCCAGCTCACCTAGCAGTTCAAGCTCACCTAGCAGCCCAAGCAGCCCAAGCTCACCTACAAGTCCAAGCTCCCCGATTAGTCCAAGCAGCCCAAGCAGTCCAAGTAGTCCAAGCTCACCTAGCAATCCAAGTAGTCCAAGTTCACCAAGCAGTCCAAGCTCACATAGCAGTCCAAGCAGCCCAAGCAGCCCAAGCTCACCTAGCAGCCCAAACATCCCAAGCTCACCAAGCAGCCCAAGCTCACCTAGTAGTCAAAGCTTACCAAGCAGTCCAAGCTCACCAAGCAGTCCAAGTTCGCCTATTTGTCTAAGCTCACCAAGCAGTCCAAGCTCACCTTACAGTGCAAGCAGTCCAAGCTCACCAAGCAGTCCCAGCTCACCTAGCAGTCCAAGCAGTCCAAGCTCACCTAGCAGCCCAAGCAGTCCAAGCGCACCTAGCACTCCAAGATCACCAAGCAGTCAAAGCTCACCTAGCAGTCCAATCAGCCCAAGCAGTCCAAGTAGTCCTAGCTCACCGAGCAGTCCAAGCTCACCTAGCAGTCCAAGCAGCCCAAGTTCACCTAGCAGTCCAAGCCCACCAAGCAGCCCAAGCAGTCTAAACAGTCCAAGCTCACCTAAAAGTCCAAGTAGTCCAAGCTCACCTAGCAGTTCAAGCTCACCTAGCAGCCCAAGCAGCCCAAGCTCACCTACAAGTCCAAGCTCCCCGATTAGTCCAAGCAGCCCAAGCAGTCCAAGTGGTCCAAGCTCACCTAGCAGTCCAAGTAGTCCAAGTTCACCAAGCAGTCCAAGCTCACATAGCAGTCCAAGCAGCCCAAGCAGCCCAAGCTCACCAAGCAGCCCAAGCTCACCTAGCAGCCCAAGCATCCCAAGCTCACCAAGCAGCCCAAGCAGCCCAAGCTCATCTAGCAGCACAAGCAGCCCAAGCTCACCTAGTAGTCAAAGCTCCCCTAGCAGCCCAAGTAGTCGTAGCTCACTGAGCAGTCCAAGCTAACTAGCAGTGCAAGTAGTCCAAGCTCATCTAGCAGTTCAAGCTCACCTAGCAGTCCAAGCTCACCAAGCAGCCCAAGTAGTCCAAGCTCTCCTAGCAGTCCAAGTAGTCCACGCTCACCAAGCAGCCAAAGCAGCGCAAGCTCACCTAGTAGTCCTAGCTCCCCTAGTAGCCCAAGCAGTCCTTGCTCACCGAGATGTTCAAGCAGCCCAAGTTCACCAAGCAGCCCAAGCAGCCTAAGTCCACCTAGCAGTCTAAGCTCCCCTAGTAGCCCAAGTAGCCCCAGCTTACCTAGCAAACCCAGCAGCTCAAGCTCACTAAGCAGTCCAAGTAGTCCAAGCTCACCTAGAAGTCCAAGCTCACCTGGCAGTCCAAGCAGTCCAAGTAGTCCAAGCTCACCAAGCAGTCCAAGCTCCCCTAGTAGCCCAAGCTCCGCTATTAGCCCAAGCTCACCGAGCAGCCCAAGCTCACCTAGCAGTCCAAGCTCATCTAGCAGCCCAAGCAGCCTAAGTTCACCTAGCAGTCTAAGCTCCCCTAGAAGCCCAAGCAGCCCCAGCTCACCTAGCAGTCCCAGCAGCTCAAGCTCACCAAGCAGTCCAAGTAGTCCAAGCTCACCTAGGAGTCCAAGCAGCCCAAGTAGTTCAAGTAGTCCAAGCTCACCTAGCAGCCCAAGCTCACCTAGCAGTCCAAGCTCACCTAGCAGTCCAAGCAGTCCAAGTAGTCCAAGCTCCCCCAGTAGTCCAAGTAGTCCAAGCTCACCTAGCAGCCCAAGCTCACCTAGCAGTCCAAGCTCACCTAGAAGTCCAAGCAGTCCAAGTAGTCCAAGCTCCTCCAGTAGTCCGAGTACTCCAAGCTCACCTAGCAGTCCAAGTAGTCCAAGCTCACCTAGCAGTCCAAGTAGTCCAAGCTCACCTAGCAGTCCAAGTAGTCCAAGCTCCCCCAGTAGCCCAAGCAGTCCAAGCTCCCCCAGTAGTCCAAGTAGTCCAAGCTCCCCCAGTAGCCCAAGCAGTCCAAGCTCACCTAGCAGTCCAAGCTCCCCCAGTAGCCCAAGCAGTCCAATCTCCCCCAGTAGCCCAAGCAGTCCAAGCTCACCTAGTAGTCCAAGCTCCCCCAGTAGCCCAAGCAGTCCAAGGTTCCCAAGTAGCCCAAGCAGTCCAAGCTCACCTAGCAGTCCAAGTAGTCCAAGCTCACCTAGCAGTTCAAGCTCACCTAGCAGTTCGAGCGCACCAAGCAGTCCAAGCAGTCCACATGGTCCAATCTGACCTAGTAGTCCATGTTCACAAAGCAGTCCAAGCTCACCTAGCAGCCCAAGTAGCCCAAGCTCACCTAATAGTCCAAGCTCCCCTAGTAGTCCAAGTAGTCCTAGCTCCCCGAACAGTCCAAGCTCACCTAGCAGTCGAAGCAGCCTAAGTTCACCTAGCAGTCCAAGCTCACCTAGCAGTCCAAGCTCACCAAGCAGCCAAAGCATGTCCAAGCAGTCCAAGCTCACCTAGCAGCCCAAGGAGCCCAAGCTCACCTAGTAGTCCAAGCTCCCCTAGTAGCCCAAGCAGTCCAAGCTCACCTAGGAGTCCCAGCAGCCCAAGCTCACCAAGCATTCCAAGCAGCCCAAGTAGTCCAAGCTCACCTAGCAGTCCAAGCTCTCCTAGCAGCCCAAGCAGTCCAAGCTCACCTAGGAGTCCCAGCAGCCCAAGCTCACCAAGCATTCCAAGCAGTCCAAGTAGTCCAAGCTCACCTAGCAGTCCAAGCTCTCCTAGCAGCCCAAGCAGTCCAAGTAGTTCAAGCTCACAAAGCAGTCCAAGCTCACCTATCATCCGGAGCAGCCCATGCTCACCTAGTAGTCTTAGCTCACCGAGCAGTCCAAGCTCACCTAGTAGTCCAAGCAGCCCAAGTTCACCTAGCAGTCCAAGCTCATCAAGTAGCCTAAGTAGTCCTAGCTAACCGAGCAGTCCAAGCTCACCTAGCAGTCCAAGCAGCCTAAGTTCACCTAGCAGTCCAAGCTCACCTAGCAGTCCAAGCTCACCAAGCAGCCAAAGCATGTCCAAGCAGTCCAAGCTCACCTAGCAGCCCAAGCAGCCCAAGCTCACCTAGTAGTCCAAGCTCCCCTAGTAGCCCAAGCAGTCCAAGCTCACCTAGGAGTCCCAGCAGCCCAAGCTCACCAAGCATTCCAAGCAGCCCAAGTAGTCCAAGCTCACCTAGCAGTCCAAGCTCTCCTAGCAGCCCAAGCAGTCCAAGTAGTTCAAGCTCACCAAGCAGCCCAAGCAGTCCAAGTAGTCCAAGCTCACCTAGCAGTCCAAGTTTACCTAGCAGCCCAAGCTCACATAGCAGCCCAAGCTCACCAAGCAGCCCAAGCATTCCAAGCAGTCCCAGTTTACCTAGCAGCCCAAGCTCACCTGGCAGTCCAAGCAGTCCAAGCTAACCAAGCAGCCCAAGCAGTCCAAGTAGTCCAAGCTCACCTATCAGTCCAAGTAGTCCAAGCTCACATAGCAGTCCAAGCTCACCTAGCAGCCGAAGCAGCCCATGCTCACCTAGTAGTCTTAGCTCACCGAGCAGTCTAAGCTCACCTAGTAGTCCAAGCAGCCCAAGTTCATCTAGCAGTCCAAGCTCATCAAGTAGCCTAAGTAGTCCTAGCTAACCGAGCAGTCCAAGCTCACCTAGCAGTCCAAGCAGCCCAATGTCATCTAGCAGCCAAAGTTCACCTAGCAGTCCAAGCAGCCCAAGTTCACCTAGCAGCCCATGTTTACCTAGCAGTCCAAGCAGTCCAAGTAGTCCAAGCTCACCTTGCAGTCCAAGCAGTCCAAGTTCACCTAGCAGTCCAAGCAGTCCAAGCTCACTAAGCAGTCCAAGTTCACCTAGCAGTCCAAGCAGACCAAGCTCACTAAGCAGTGCAAGCTCACCTAGCAGCCCAACCAGCCCAAGTTCAACTAGTAGTCCAAGCTCCCGTAGTAGCCCAAGCAGTCCTAGCTCACCGAGCAGTCTAAACTCACCTAGCAGTCCAAGCAGCCCAAGTTCACCTAGCAGTCTAAGCAACCCAAGTTCACCAAGCAGTCCAAGTAGTCCAAGTTCACCTAGCAGTCTAAGCTCACAAAGCAGTCCCAGCAGTCTAAGCAGTGCAAGCTCGCCATCTAGTCGTACACGTTCTAATGGGTAATAAAGTGTGCACCAATGGTTTTTTACATTTACTTCTGCCATGTAAAACCGTCTTTGCGAATTCTTGGAAGTTTGCTATATTTGTTTTTGAAGAAAAAGTATTGAAGATAAGTGTTTTCGGATAATAAGGCGTTATGTTGAGGCATATTTTTAATGTTATATGTAATGTAAACCTATCCTAAAAATGTTCGCGGACATGTGAACATTACTAATATTTAATTTTGGATGATTCATAAGTAAAAGAAATAGTAGGTAGGCATGTGCTAAACATTTCAATCGTTTGTTTCTTTATTTCAAATAAAGTATGATATAGAGCTAACACTGTGACTTTTGAGTATCTTCCACAGTTTTTTGTCAAATTGACCATATCCTAAACCATTTTCAGAGTTATCTTTCATCACTGTGATTTCCCACTTTTTAATTTTCAAACACTTTTCTGGGTGTACCAAAAGTGAAAACCATATAGAAGCTATCTTCATTTACTCGTGTGGATATCATATTGACGAATTTTAAATTTTGGATTGAATATCATAGCTTGCTTTATTCAGCCCTACTAGTAAAATATATGTGAAAATCGTAGTTCACTTTTTTCTTCGGTTTGCTTTGTTTGGGCCTTCGTAATACATTTTGAGTTTTTTTCGATAAACAATATTACTTTAATTGGCATTGTATGGACATTGTCTTGGTGAGTTAGAAAATGTAAGGAGTATTTTTTTTTTTTTTTGCTAATGTAATTATACAGGAAGGAATAAGTAGAATTGACAATAAGTTTAAGTTCACTTTACATTTTCCGACAAAACAACATATTTAATTTGTCAATAACATTGCTTTATAAAAAACAAAAAAAAAGGAAAAGGGAAATAGTAAATTAGTATTATGAACATCATTTTAAAATAAATTTTAATTAGGACAGCAGACACAAAAATAATGTCCAAGTGTAAAAAGCAGTCTGAAATCCGTCCTCAACTTTAATTTTATGTTTGTGCAAAATAAAATTAAGTCGAAAATAAACTATGAATGTTGGTATATATTCAGAGTAAGAGAGCTTTTCTGGTATATATTTGATGAAAAGGTAAGAAAATTTGACTTTTCAATGCTTTATTTTGATGGTACAGAATTTGGTGTTGTTGCCAGCTGTTTTTCGTTTTAAGGTTTTAATAGATCGATCTAAAACGAGTGTGTTTCTTTTAAAACATCTTTAAGTGCTTCTCTTTACATGGAGCTCTACTTATCTGTTTTAACGCATTTTGATGTTTTTTTTCTTTCCGGGCCACTAAAAGTTTTGCAGCAAATGCTTCTTTGTGTTGGGGCACGACGAAAATATTTCCCTTCTTTTGTTGAGGCTTGGTTTTGGTTTTAGAATGAAGTATTTCTCTGCTATGCATAGGTTGCATCTGTTTGGTGCTGCTGAATATGGCTGCACCCTTTCGATTACATCCCATGATAAGTGGTATTCAGTTTTTGATTCCTTTAGTTTCCATACAAATTCACTTAAAGTTGTGGCTGTTTTTTTGGGGGGGTTTTTTGTTTGTTTTTTGTGGTTAAGTCAAAAGCTCGATGTATGCTGGTTGTATCTGGTTTTGAAGTCGTTTTCTGTTATTCCTATGTAATTGTCCTGTTTTTTCGAGGGTTTCTGTTCGATAGTTGCCCTGTATACCACTACCTTTAGGAGGCACTGGCCTTTGAGCGGGTAGGATTTTTTATCTCTGCAGTTGCAAGTTTTTCCTTGTTTTGTTGTGGTAGAAATTATTTTCCTATTCTGCATGCAGCTATAGCTTAGCTTTACGGTGTTTTTATTTAATATTTTATGCAGCTTGATGTTTGTTGGGAAGCACATGTGTAGTTCAAAAAAACATTTTTCCGATGTTGGTGGTGACATTTACATTGAATGGGGGGGTTGAACCAGATGATGTTTCTCTTTCTCGTTCTCTTCTTTTTCTTTTTCTTTTGTTTCGTCTCTTTTTTCATTGGGTGGTGTTTTTATTCCTCCAGTAGTGTGGTTACGATTTGTTTTGGTGGCTTTTTCTTGTAGATTTTCGTTTTTCGGGAATTTTATTTGTTGTTTATGCCCGTTTTCCCTTGGTGCGACACTATATGGCTTTGCTGCCTTGTTGAAAAAGTTAACATTAGCGGAGTTGTTTGAGGGACGTAACACTATACCTTTCCACAAGTTTTTAATGATGGGGAGTGGATGGCTGCTATCACGTTGGGTGTAGTTGATTGTGCTGTTTGGTTTTTTTTATGTGGTTGATATAGCCGTGTACTCAGATTGAGGGTGAATTCCAGGAAATCTACCACCTTTTTATTTGAGTCAGCTGTTATACTTAGCCCGTTCTCCTTGAATATCTTTATTTATTTTTTTGCCTTGTCGGCATTTTTAGGAGTCTGGTTCGTTATGGTGAGCCTGTCATCTCGGTAGAGTCCTACATTGATGTTCAGGTGTTGGAGCTGCAAAAGGGGGAATAATCCTACTATTGTACTAATTCGCATATTTCGGCGCCGTCGAAGCTTCCCATGGTTACGGCGAAAATTTTTTTTGTACCATGACTCGCCGTCCTAGTACAGAGTTGTTTCTTGGTGTGTTTAATTATGTTTACTTGTTCGTCTGTGATTACCGAATATTTGAAGGCAAAGTATATTGCATTCTGGAGCAGTTCGTTTGATATGGATGGATAGAAGTCGCATGTGACCATTGCCAAATACATGTGGCTTTGATCTATCATGATTTCACGCCCATATGGCATGCCTTTATCGTGAAAGTTATAGACATTTCTATATAACTCAAAGAAGCAAAGTTGTAGTAAATGCTTTTGTTGAAGATATCGTATACTTTTTTATATAAGCACTGCAGTATTGGCAGAGTTATTGCCCTTGATTGATTACGCAATATTTAAACGGGGTTATTGATATTTTACTCTAAAAATAATCATATTTTGGATACACCTAAAGGGAAAAAAACGTTGCATTAATCTTTTAATTTAGGATTAAAGGTTAAATAAGATGTTTATTCTTCATTCTAGCCAGAAATTGCCCTTGATACGTAAAATAACACGAAAAAAAACATCTTTTTCAAGCGCTCATAGTCAAAACATTCTTTATGGAACAAATATTTTTTTTCCTCAAAGGATGATGTTGTAAGAGTATATTATGAAAAATATCAGACCCCGTACTTTTTGGAAGTACTCCACAGACTCATAAATTTATCATTAAGTACTACATGTAATGTTTCTTTAGTCTAAAATTGCCTATCCATCAGGGTTATTGTTTGGGAATGTGTCCAAAATTATTTGTATACTTCTATTCATTATACTGTACTACATGAAAACTACATAAACACAAAAAAATATATGTAAAAAAAAAACAAACAAAATGTAAAGAAGTTACGCCACTCTCTGCTAATAAGTTCAACTACTCAATAATGAGACTTGTGAATGAATTTTAAAAAAAATTAATGTAAGAGGTCCTATTTTTTTGTCAATATTTTTGTTAAGTTTTAATTTTCATGAAAAATTGTCAAGTCAAAAATGAACAAAGGAAAGAACTAAAACAAAGAATGAACCGCAAATCTTTAACAAATTCCATAACACTGATCATGTCAAAGATTTAAAAAATAAAGAACTATGCAAAGAAAGTTTATTGAAATTATGAAAATCAATAATAAATTATTGGTATGCTTTATTTTAGACAATATTGCTCTTTTATCTAAAAACAAGCATTTTGCACACATTAGTACTTTCCAAGCAGTGAACATAGAATTCAAACCAGAGGAGATGTATGTCATACATAAATAAAAAGCTAGAAATCATAATGGTAATGATTTCATCCAATTTGATATTTCCCCTCATTTAAAAAAAAATTGCAAAGAATGGGCCTTTTTTTAAACATGTACATTTGCTAGGATTATAGCATGAAAATTTACAACTCCTATTTAAAATATGATTTTATGAAGTACGCATTTATTTAAATCAACTGAGATTAATTTATGCATACATCAAACTGGTCACTTAAGTATTTTTTCATACAATTTGCATCCACCAAGAATAAAATTTCATTCATGATATAAAGCATCAGATACATTTCAACTGACCTTTCATCATTCTCATTTGCATTGAGAAATGTTCTTGATAAGTTGGGTTTAAATTGGTCTTTTCATTGACAGCTAAACATGTACAGTTGACACTGCTTAAGTCGATCTCCAGGAGACATAAGTAAAAAGATCAACTTATGTGAAAAATCGAGTTATGTGATTATTGACTTACCTCCCCTGTTGGAAAAAAAATTGCTTAGCACCTCCCCCATATCACTTATATTATCAATGTACATGTATGTACTATGTGTATTATTATGTGTCTTTTTCTTTTGTTGTTTTATCTTGTTAGTTTGTTTTGTTCTTCGTTTCACCTTTATTATTGCCATGATGTTATATGATTTAATTAATTTTATTTTCCACAGAATAATAATAAAAATACAAAGAAAGATTTAAAAACAATTCCAACACAAGCGTAAATGAGGAATCAGGTATAGGTCCCGATAATGATCCTTCTTTTTCATAATGGCGGAGACAGTGTTAGCCGGCACATCAAATTCAGCTGCAACATCTTTCTCTTTCTTAGTTTTCTTTTCAACTTCGTCGATAAGTTCAATCTCGTTTTTTAAAGTGAGGGTGGTCAGTTTTCTAGTCGTTATCTTGTAAATATGTAATACGGCTGGGCTAAATTAAAAATAATAAACGAGCAGCCTGATGGGACTCTAGGTTTCTGATGCCTATAACGCAGGAAAATGATCTAGTGTAGTTGGTATGTTACCGTAGATCTAGACAATACGAGCGCAAGTTAGAGACTGAGGCTAGTGAACTTGGAAGTTGTGAAAGCGTTCTAATCGAAGCGAGTGCTATACACACTATCGCTAAAGTGCGATTGGTTACTTTCGGTTATGCATTTCAGTACGAGTTGGGCTTTTCTTTTTCTTAGCCACTCTGAAACATCAGGGGAAGGGGGAAGTGGGGATGGAAGAGCGAAACCAGGCAGACCGGTGAACACTGGCCCATCCCACACAGTGCAAAGAGATAATGTAGACCTACAATATATTATATTTCTTTGTCAGCCAATCAGCCCCTGTGATTGGGGTGGGGCGCGGGGGATGAGCTCCTTGCCTCAAAGCGAACGGACCGCTCTGTGTGTGTGTGTGTGTGTGTTCGCGTGCGACACGCGCGTAGATTGATTGGCACACACAGGGTCCAGAGCCAGTGACATTTGAAAGGTAGAGAGAGACTCAGAGAGAGAGAGAGAGAGAGAGCGGTCCCGATGAGTTTACATTGATGATGCAATCATCACATCTGGACTGAGGCTTCTTTCTAATGCCACATTGGAACTGTTATTGTAACTAGTTAAGGAGCTATTGGGGCGTGTATAGAGTGTGTGCACAAAGCCAAGTGCTGACAACACACATTGACCACATCGCGTTGTTGGAAAATCGGCTGAAGTGAACAAAAACGTTGATTTCGGGTAACAGAAAACGTTGATTTCTTTATGCGGCGCTGGGCAGTCTAAGATCGACTTATGTAAAAATCGGGTTAAGCGTTGGCCTCTATTTCTTGCTATTGGAGGGGAGCGGGCCTGACCCAAAAAGTCGACTTGAATGAAAATCCACTTATGCGGCATCGACTTATGCAGTGTCGACTGTAATATGTCTTGCATCCCAGATGAAATGAGAGGCCTGGTAGCAACTACTATTTGATGATAAGTCAACTTTAAAAACTTCTAATCATATGCATTAAAAGTCAAAAGTGTTAACAGACCTGAAAAATATTTTTTCTTCAGGTATCAGGGCACCACTTTAAATTTGAATCATATACTAGGCATTTCTGTAAACAATATCAACAAACATATTTTATAGATTCAACTAACAAAATTGAACAAATAAAATTAAAATTTCAGCTTAACAACTACAATGTAAATGATTTGTAATATTCAAGCTGAATATTTTCAGCCTCAGGCACATACATGTCCTTTAGTAGAATCATTGACTTTTTCAATTTGTATCTCATGCTGCTTTTTATCTTTTGCTCCTCCTCCTCCTGCTCCTGCTTTAAGTTGTCCCAACAATTCTTTACTAGTAATTTCTGCTTCAAGCAATAGGCTGCCAATTTTTCAGCATCTGTCTTTAGCCTGGCACGGTATTCTGCCTCATGCTTGGCTTTTGGATGTTTTCTTTGGACGAACAAGCTTTTTTTTTTGTTTGGCCATAAATTCATGAAAAACTATTCACTGAAAAAGAAAAAAAAAGAGACTATTGAAGAGTACCATTCTAAATAGCTTAAATTGTATTCTAAAGACAAATCTAAAATCATGCAATAGCAATTCTAGAGACGAAAATCAGGATTAGATTCTTTTTAGCCTGTTGACTAACAACACTTGAGCAGAAACTGAAACAACAACAACAAAACAAGGAAGAGTCAAGTCTAGATAATTTCTCCTCCTAGTGATGTTTTTTTTCTTTGTTTTTTTTTTTTATATAAAAAAGAAATGGAAAATTGTGTGCATGAAGGGATTTTATAGTAAATTAAATTGACCTTTTGATTTTCTGTAGTGGTCTTACTATAGGTGGAGTAGAGCTGTTTTGATAGTGAAAATTCTAAAATGAATAACTATCCTACATGATGCTAACAAATACCAGTAATAACTGCTACACTTAATAAGCATAGATGGAAGTGAAAAAATCCTTGACCTCTTGATAACTTGTGCTAAAGACAAAAAAATTTGTTTGTCAAAAAGCTAAATGTAATAGCTTCATAATATCTAAACAAAAAATAAATGCTGAATGATTATTCAAGAGAAAAATTTGAATAAAATTCTTACCAGCACTGGTAACCGCTTTAAAGGGTTTGCATTATTGTCTGCTGCATGATTGATGTCATCTGCCATCTGGATAATGAAAAAAAAATTGTTCAAATTCTTCTTCTCCTTTAGTAAAAGTTGTACCGAGTGATAAACCATTATTATTAAACATATTGTCCAATTAAGAGGTAGCTGCATAGATTTCATCTTGTGAAGCAGTGTGAATGGCTTAATGTTAACAAAAAACAGTATCCGGTGAGTGTATTTTATTACATTTATAAAAAGCATTTCATTCTATCCATAGAAATCAAAACTAGGCTGTGAAATAAGCATTACAACTGGACCACTACTCCCAAACATTTTTATTTCCTTTCAGAAACTTAAGGAAATATCTCCTAATACCGGTACTTAAAATATTACAAATCTCTCACTGTTTCATTCCAACAACTAATATAATAAACCTTAAGAAATAATATTGGAAAATAATGACTCAATTTCCAGAAATAGGAACTTGCACCACTTTCAGGAATGGTGGCTGCCTGCGAGGATGAAAACAGTACTCTATAGATTAAATCCTTTGAAAGTTTGCACCCAGATCTAGATCTAGATATAGCTTGTTGAAAACCTTCTTTAAGTTATCAATATTTAAACATTAAAATTAAGTTGCTGTTTTGGCACACTTTATAAAAATGAAGCAGGAGAGAAAATATAATAATTTATTTACTATTCTTGGAACTAGTTCATTACACAAAAAGACAAGCACATTTTCCTTCCCTTTATATTTTTTTGCACAATCTTACCCTTGAATGAGTTAAAAACAAATTCTTTCCTGTCATAAACTGATACAATTTTCTCATATATGGATTATGCATTATGATCTAGATCTAGATATTTATAATTTTCATTTTGCTTAATTTAGCCCAATCAGTTTCTAAGAAAACAATTTCCTGTAGCAATCCTGGGAAAGTTTGTCAGCATAATTCTCTTTAAACCTTTGACTACTGTAACATATGTAGATATAAAAGCCACATAGTATCATTCATAGAACTTTTCAAAAGAAAACAAAATGAAAAATGCAGGTTTTCCTGCACTTCTCCAAAAGCTAGATCTAGATCTAAATTTGTCAAACTTACACAAATTGACAAAGAAATTATTCCTGTTATATTTTGTAAAAGTTATCTCACAACTCTAATAAGTGCACAAAACATGTTGGCTCTAAAACTAAATATAAATTTCAAAAGATTTGGAGAACTGTTCTAGCTTTATTGTCTACACTTCTTAAAAAAAGACATGACTTTTCTTTAAATCTGAACCTTTTCATAACTTTTCCGAAAAATATGGTTTGACACGATAACAGTCATGTCAAGGGCTTTTTAGAAAGTGAAAGTAAATCAATGACCTGAAAATTACAGAATAAAAACTTTTTTTTATCACTTGGATAGTGGTAGTAAATAAAATAATATTTTATGAAAACATAAAAATAAATATTAATGAACCGTTCCCACGTTTCATTTTACGTTCCCAACTAAAACAAAAATTTTAACTTGAGACAGCACTGGGAAGTTTCCGTTTTGATTTAAATCTTGTCATATCGTGTTAAGTGAGAGAAGATCCTAATATTTGTGAGAACAATAAGAAAAACCGAAAATTTATATAAATACTTTCCAAGTTACAAAGAATTCGACCATACAGAACTTGGTGGATGCCTTTTCTTGAGATGAATTATCTAGATCTACATTTTCCAAGTAACGCACACAAAAATGACGAGTGAGACGCCATGACAGTATAGTCAATTCCTTGACTCTTTAGTAAGTTAACCACAAACAAATTAATGTTATGAAAAGATAAAAGATGTCATAGCGAAATAAAAAACTATCCTTAAACAAAACTCACCAGTGAAGATATATTTGAGAGACTTTGAATGCGATGTTATGCAAGGTAGATCTACCGGTCGGACTAACTCTCAAAAGCCGTTCTTAGTTTGACAAGAAAAATGCGAAAGGCCATCGTGTCTCGCGAGATCTTTTTTCGAAAGTAATATCCGACAAGACGAACGAACGTTCAAAACAACTTTCCTCTTTTTTAAATAACTTTGGAATCTTAGAATTAGGAAAAATCCAGAGAATTTATAATTTAAAAAATGAGGTTGTTAATATTTTGTTTGCTTTGTTGAGGTGTGGTTAGCCATAATTGCTAAAATGTTTTAGTGGGGGAATATAAAATAATATGATACAGGTGATAGAAAGAGACAAAATTTAGATTATGTAATCTTGAGTACTAAAGAAAAACACATGTAGACATCTTGTAGGATTCGTGAGAGAGTTAGAGTAATCTCCCTTGAGTTTATTAAAACTGAAAGTGAAACTAATGAGTATGGTATAAACCAAACATGTTGTGAAATTGTTCAAGATCATAAAGAATGTTTAACACCCCCACCTGATCGAATAACAATTTCACCCTTTTACTTAAAACTTATCGAATACAAAAGTTTTCAAAAATATATTCAGATATCCGAAAAGGTTTTCAATTTTGGTCATAAAGTAAAGGAGAATTTTATCTTCTTTCTTTCGATTGCAATACAAATTTATAGTTTGGATGTATAACACATCAAATAAAACACAGTGATTACATAATTATAAGATATATGTATGATGTCATAATCAAAAGAAATAAGATGCAAAGTAAAGTACATAAGATATAGGAAACCTGAATATAGGTACATATGTATTTGTCTCAATTGTATAGCTCTAATTTAATTGCTCTGATCAATTACAAAGAATAGAGACTTTACATCAGTCATTTCAACAAATAATGAAATATACATAAGTTCCCTGTAGGTAGTAAACTTAGTCAGAATATTTCAGGCCCATGTAAGTATAAGCTCATGCCAGTCATTATGATTTATCTTAATAACACGGAATAGAAAACAAATTATATAATGAAAATTAAACAAATTTATGATACCTTAACTGTAAGGTTGTATGCTTGTATAGTATACTATACAGGCCTTAATACTTCTGACAAAACTATAAGTAGCCTACTGTTTCAGTCTTCATAGGAAATAAACTGAATGATGACAATAAGGAAATCTACCTGCCAAAAAGGAGTGTTTTGAACTTGTTCAGTTGTTGTTTGGTTTCAGGCTTTGTCATGATATCTGCCAACATCTCCTCAGTTGGACAGTATAAGAGTTCGAACCCTTTGTTCACCTCAGATCGAATGAAATGATACGGCACATCAATGTGTTTTGATCTTTGATGTTTGGTTGGGTTGTTTGCAAGAGCAATTGTGCCTTGGTTGTCTTCATAGATTATTGGCAACTGATCATACGTGACCCCAATACTTTTCACAAGATGACTGAGGTACATAACCTCCTGAACTGCGGCAGTTAGGGCAATATATTCTGCCTCACATGTTGACAATGCCACTATTTGCTGCTTCCTTGATTTCCAAGAAATCAAAGGACCATCTTCCACCAAACTGAAACAATACCCTGATGTGCTGCGCCTATCTTCCATGCTAGATGCCCAATCAGAATCAGTGTAACCAGTAATTCTCAGCCCTTTTTCACATTTTCTATAGCATAGATCATAACGTGCAGTTCCTTTCAGGTATCGCAAACCATGTTTGAGTGTTATCCAATGACATTGAAGAGGTTTTGACAAAAATTGTGATAGTCTAGTTACAACCCATGATATATCAGGTCTAGTGCACATCATCAGATAAATCAGACAATCTCACGGTATCTCTTTGAGTCAAAAGGCTCACATTCAGACCATTCAAGCTTCTGTTCACATGGTGTACCTCTAGGCTTACAATCTGACATCTCAAATTTTTCTAGTAGGTTTTGAATGTACCTTTGCTGGTGCATCCTAACAAAGTCTTGTCCTTGTTCAAAATCAATGCCCAGGAAATATGACAAGTGTTCCATGTCCTTCATTTTAAAATTTTCCTTAAACAGTTGTTTTGTTTCACCCAATAGGTTCTCGTTCGATGCACCAACAATGACATCATCAACCCAAAAGAGAATAACAATCATTTCATTGCCAACATATTTGGTATATAGACAGTTATCACTGGGTGACTGTTCAAATTCATTGACGGTTAGGAATGAGTGTAACATTTTATTCCCATTCCTGCCAGACTGTTTTAATCCGTACAACGATTTATTCAATCTGCAAAATAATTGCTCCCCATTTTCAGTCTTGGCCTCAAACCCTCTGGTTGCTCTAGATATAACTCACAGTCAATGGGTGCGTTAAGGTATGCCGTTTAAACATCCATTTGGTGCAGCGTAAGACCGTTTTGTGCTGCAAGTTGCATCACAACACGCACAGAGGTTAATTGTGCGGTGGGGGCAAAAGTCTCATGGTAGTCTAGCCCTTCTTTCTGACTATACCCTTTTGCTACAAAACGAGCCTTATAAGATTTGTAACCGTTCGCACATTCATTAATACTATATACCCAACTTAACCACACTGCTTGCTTACCACTAGGAAGCGGGGTCAGAGTGTAAGTGTCATTTTCTTTCAGGGAAGCCATTTCTTCTTCCATTGCTTTTTGCCAATATTTAGATTCATTTGATTCAATGGCCTCTGTGTAAGACTGAGGAAAACCTGAGAAAGTGTAACAAAAATCTACACTATTCATTATTTTGACCTCAAACTGATGCACTTCATAGTCAGAGAGATGAGGAGGATGTTTCTTCTCTCGACGAGGATATCTGGTGTTAATTGTACTCTGATCTTTTGGGGGACTTTCCTCTCTTTTTGTTTTCTGACACACATTCTGACCGCTCTTCCATATTAGGAGCCTTTCCAACGACAGGGCGTTTGACAGTTACATCATCTTCATCAACAGGAAAACCACCAGTTTGAGTTTCCCTATCATTGACATCAGAATCTTTTGACACAAAATGTACCAATCTGCATTTTATCACCTTCTTAATGTCAGGAAAATACACCAAGTTCGCTGGCCTAGATCTATCATAACCCACAAATACACCCTTTTTGCCTCTCTCATCAAGCTTCGCCTTGTGCTGTTGTGTGTAAGCATAACATTCACACCCAAAAATCCTCATGTTTGATATGTTCGGTCTGCGACCGGTCAATGCTTCAAACGGGGTCCTATTCACTCTTGAATTGAGACACCTGTTTCTCATGTATACTGCTGTATGGACAGCATACGGCCACAATTCCTTTGGCAGCTTCTTGTCAAGAAGCATACACCTGCCCATATCAAAAATGGTTCGCCACTGCCTCTCAGCAGTCCCATTTTGATGTGGTGAGTAGGGCGCAGATCTTTCATGCTTTATGTTGTTCTTGCGTAGAAGACTTGAGAAATCTTCTGAAGTAAATTCAGTCCCATTGTCAGACCTGGTGGTTTTTACCTTCCCATATGGGGCACAATCAGCAAGAAATTGTTCTGTAGCTCTCACGGTTTTATTTTTCTGCTTAAGGAAATAGACAAACATTGCTCCAGAAAAATCACCAGTAAAGAAAATGGCATATTTATACCCTTCATGTGAGTTTGGTGTAATAGGACCTGCTAGGTCTGTATGCACTAACTCTAAAAGAGTTGAAACTAGTTCACGAGGAGACCTGTTAATTTCATTTGTCATCTTTCCTTTCACACATGTCTCACACTCTCTTTTTGTCTTCTTTCCCACCACTTTCATGCCATCAACCACATTCTCAAGCTTTATTACATCATCAAAATTGCAATGACCTAATGTCTCATGCCAGCTCATCAAATCTTGTGATAAATGCACTTCATCAACATCAACATTTGAAACATTGGAATGTAAATAATACAATTTGCCTTGCTTCAAAATTGGAAAACGCATTGTCTTGTCTTCTGTGACTAACTCTGCTTTATCTTTCTCAAAACTGATACTACCTCCATTTTGAGTGGCAGCTTGGACAGAAAAAATGTTCTGTGGAAAGGAGGGCACAAAAAGAGCATCTTTCAAAATGACATCAACGGAATCTCTGTTGGAATTTTTAATTTTTACATTTGCGACCCCTCTTGCCTCAGCAACACTGATCCTGTCTCCATTGGCCAATTCTATTGTATGTTTCTCTGGAGTAAATGTATGATCAAATTTTGAGAATTTACTCATGTCATTAAGAATATGTGTAGTAGCACCACAATCAACTAACAAATCTGATCCACAGTCACTTGTTGTACTTGGTCTGGAGTTTGCCTTAAAGGCGAATGAATGTTCTTCAGGGCTATTTCTGTGAGTGCTTTCAGCTGACTGACTGACTTTGTCTTTGGTCTTCAAAGAGTTCTTAAATCTGCATGCTTTGTCTGTGTGGTTGTTTTTCTTACAAAAACTACACCACATTCTTTTCTGCTGTTGACAGTTCCTGGACAAGTGGCCTGGCTTACCACAGTTGTAACATGTAGGACCAGGGTCATGTCGGTACCCTGTTGCTGGTCTTGAATTGTTGCCTGTGTGCGAACTGGAAAATGCACCTTGCTTCCATCTGGTAGTGGTACTGGTAGGTGGGCCATGTGAGCTCTTGAGGATGGAATCCTCACTATGTTGCCTCGACTTTTCTGTTTCTTCAAAGCTCCTCAAAGCCACCTTAAACTGGGAAATTGACTACTTCTTTTCACTTTGGGTGATGACTGCAACAAAGGATTGGAAGCAATCTGGTAAACCTTTAACAATCATGGCGATGACCAAACTGTCAGACACAGTTTCGCCGGCGTTTCTCAGAGCAGCAGCTGCAGTCTCAGCTCGTATGACATACTCTGTCATGCTTTCTTCTTTTCTCTTTATTAGAGATGTGAGTTCTGTATACAGTGATATAATTCTTGGAGCACTGGACCCCGCATAGTGTTCTCTGAGAATTTGTAGTGCTTTTCATCCATCATCAGCAGCGTCTCTCATGACAAGGGAAAGACTCTTGTCGTCTAAGAACTGAATAAGTTCTGCATATGCCTCAGCATTCTTCTCTTCATCTATGTCTACATCCTCACCTGCATCGATAGTGTCTTTGAGCTTCTGCAGTCTCATGTACCCTAGGAATTTAACTTCCCATTGTTCAAAGTTTGTTTCATCCCCACTGAATAATAATCTATTAAATCTTGTTGCTCTGGGCCCATAACCTGTTGAGGTGTGGTTAGCCATAATTGCTAAAATGTCTTAGTGGGGGAATATAAAATAATATGATACAGGTGATATAAAGAGACAACATTTAGAGTATGTTATCTTGAGTACTAAAGAAAAACACACGTAGACATCTTGTAGGAATCGTGAGAGAGTTAGAGTAATCTCCCTTGAGTTTATTAAAACTGAAAGTGAAACTAAGGAGTATGGTGTAAACAAAACATGTTGTGAAATTGTTCAAGATCATAAAGAACGTTTAACACGCTTTGTTTTGTTTTTTTCGTTCAACTTTCCTCACGGTTTTAGACACGAAAACGAAACGCACTTTGGTGATAATAAGACTAGACTCAACCTCCGACCACTTATTTTGGGGGGCTTTAAGATTATTTTTCAACCCAACTGAATTCCTCGACATGGTTAAAAAAAAAAGAGCTAGTTTCTTAGACATGTATTAGATTTTGGTAGATTTAAACACCTAGAAAATCTTATGTTAAGTTAGGAATTTTTAAAACACCCGTAAGACATAATCAACGATTTTTTTCAGTAAAAAAGCATTGGAACCCATGGCTGCACTCCTCCCAATGTCTCAGGAGAGAAAAGTAGCATTTGAAGCCTTCTTAAAGTGATTTTGCAGTGCAGTTTCTTAAGTTTATTTTATGATAGATTTTCAAGGTCGATATTAGTATCGATTTCACAGTTTGGAAGTCTATAAAATAAAAACCAATGGATCAATCAAAACAAAATTTTTGCAATTAAGTCTGTTGATTATTTACATTTTAATAAATGTGCTAAATTATAAATAGAACCGTAGTTTAGACATAACGTTATGGCTCAAGTACTGCAGTGACGTATACAGATATGCCTTATTTGGCAATGGGTCATATGTCGAAACAGATCAGTGTATGACTGTTCTCATTCTCAATATTGTTAAACCAGTTCATGACAGCATTTGTGTTTTTCCCTCGGTTAATGTTTGTCTTCGACTTGACGTCGTGAACAATTTTTTTCCTCAATCTGCTCACAGCCGTTTATCTTGCTCTGATTTTGGAACTTTAGTTTGAGCCTATCCCTGTAACCTGATACCCATGCTTTACTGCCTCTATGCTCAGTGAAGCGAGATAATTGCTCCTGGCTGGCCCGATGGCCCTGTAGTTGTATTTAGGTGATTTTCATTGTTAATCCTAAACTTTCACCTGGATTTTCTCCATGTGTAAACATTCCACACCATCCATGTTTGGTATTAAACTGTTAATGGACATCTGATCTTTACAACGCTGATAATTTCATCAGTTCATAAGTTAAGCTTGCTTATTTTTTATATGGATTTTAGAGAGGTGGCAAAAAAAGGCATATTTTGTTGCATTCCTTAATTAACTCTTAATTAAACCCTTATGTAACTTTTCCAGTCCCCACAACCGGTTTTGTTGGAACATACATACTATTATTGTAATAGTGCTAAAAAATCTTCTTCGGTTTTTGCTTAGTTTCTTCACAAGGAAGGTTTAAACATATGAACACTAAACCAATCTTTTACTTTCTGTATATTGACACTCTTAATATGATATATTTCTCTTCATAATGTAGTAATGTTGTATAGTGCAAAGAATTATTTTATTATTGTGTGCTTCCTAAACATTATGTGTTTTGAAACTTGAAACGAATAAATAATAAATTCAATTTTTTAAAATTCCCTTTAAAAGAATACTTTTAGCTGCGGAATGGATCAAACTAATCATATAAAATCTGTTTATAAAGATTATATTACGGAGTTTTGCCATGTTTGAGGGATGAGAACACAAATTTTCGAAGACAAGAGACTTAATGCAACAACTCAGCAGTGTGCACATCATATGAAAACATCACAATGACATATCTAAAGACGAAGCCATATATACCCCTTTGATATACAACACTTGCTACTCAAAGTTACAACATTTTGTACGAAATGCTGTAACTGAAAGATCACTTCAGTCTGCATTGTTATGCACAGCAAAAAACAGTCATATTTGGTGCGAGTTTAATACCTTGCAGACTTTCTTCTCAGCGTCCTCTGTCTACCTATACCTTTCCTTTGGGAAAGGAAAAGGGATGTGAAATGCTACAAATACAAGGTAAAACGTATCAATAAAAATGCAAAGTCATAAACCTGGAAGAGACAGAGCCATTAACAGAACATACACAAACAGACGATTTGTTTTTGTCTTTTGATGACGCTCCAGAAACACTATGATCGTTCACAGTACAGGCAGCCACTGCCTAAATACATACAACCTGCTGTCAGTGAAGCTGTTTGCTCAAGAGAAGTGAACAAAACAAAAGAAATAACAAGAAAAAAAATAATAGATGTTGCTGAAAATGTGCAGTTAACATTTAATCAAGCTAACTTCGTCCTCTTAAAATACATGTACACAAAGACATATCACACAGCAAACCCATTGACAAAACAACTACAGCTGATTTTCAAAGGTTGATAGATGAGTATATGGCATTTAATAGAAAAAAATATCAGTTACAAAATCTTCCTCATTTACATTTTTAAGAGTGGGTAGACAGATGGGGTTTTGAAATGGGTCTGCATGGAGAACAAGGAGTAGAGCTTGTGCATTCTTCACTCTAGTCCAAGCTTCAGCAGACCAGGTAAAAACTGTCCAAGCGGAAAGACCAAGTGACAATCTACATGTCTGTTTGAGTGTTCAGTACGTTTATGTCTGTCTGAGAGGTTGAAAAAAAGACATTCTCTTAGGATGGAAAGTTATTTTGGGGCCTGTATAAAACAGTCTTAGCTTTAGTTTAATGTAAGTGCTTGGTGGAAAGTTTCTGAGCTACTCAAGATTGCATTAACATTTTGCCTTGAATGGCATGGGTGGAGAGATGAGAACAATCATCTGTTTTCTGAATGTTATCTGATTTCCCCTTCTAGAGGTTTCTTGCTGTTTGCCCCTATAATTTAGTGTTCTTAAGTTTCCCCAGTTTAAAAGATTTATGAGGGTAGACCCTGCTTAGCTATTGTATGATGTTATCTTCTGTTAAATCAGTCACCTAAGTCTAGAGGCAAAGTTAATTTTGCCAAGCCTAGGTTGCTATACATACCAGCTCTTTTCTCCTTTCCTGAACATAAACCGAGATACCTTTTAACATATTTTGAAACTACAATATTTGAGCTAAACATAGATACCTAAATGTTGATTGTAAAAACTTCCGATGGTCTTTAATTAATTAATTTGTTAAATAAGAACCAGTTTCATGGGGACTGACTAGTGCCCTAGTTTATTGTTGATTTCTATAATTGTAAAAAAACCTAAGAACTTAAGAATAAAATCGTTGTATAGAGCTTGAAATAACCTTTTCAATGATGTAAGTTTCATTAATGTAACACTCATATGGAAAGTTAAGCTATGTCACAAAGCGCTACTGTATATTCACTTGTATAGAATCACGCGTAGATTCCTTGTGAATATAACAAGTGTCTGGTCGTAAATCATAGACCATAGTATTCTAGCCACTAAACTAATCTGGTAGACGGATCAAAATTAAGGTATAACTTTACATGTAGTAGACGTGGAGGCGCTGCATGATACCACTGTGGGGTAAAGTCTCAAGTGGTGATATGTCTGGAGCTTCTCAGGCATGTCGATGTTTGGCGGCTAACTAGTAGTTAGTTTGCGATAGAATCTATAAAGGCGTCAAGAATCCTCATATGGATGTCATATAGGAAGATTCCCATCTCCCAGGGTAAGCTGATATAGACAATTCATCTAACTTTTGTCTGACACCGACAGTGTGGGAAAATGGTCAACATGGGTTTGGGAAAAGTACGCGTCTTATACTAGCGTTCTAGTACAATTCTTCAGTCCGAGTTGAAGCAGTGAAGGAGACAAGTCGCACTATGCTTGTGCTCTCTTCCCTTCATCATTAATTTCGTTTCGAGTCGTGAAGTTCCCCATTGCGGACTCTGGGTGAAGTCCGACTTCTATTTGTGGCTCTGAATTATTTGGTGATTGATAATTTTACATATTCTTAAGTTTCTCCTTCGTGCATTGAGAGTAGTATTGATTCGCATTTTATAATATTCGAATTCTTCGAACGTGCTAGTTCGTTAACTGGTAAAGCCACGAGGCTCCAAGTTCATTTAATAAATCTGTTTATCTTAAGCTCTTGAGTGGCTAATTTTAAAGTACCGGCATTCCTAATTCGTAATATAAACCATGTGAAATGTTTTACAAGCATCTTAATGTTAATACTATGTGTCTTGCTTACTTTAATATTTTCAACTCTATTTTATTTGAATAGAGCCGGTCGGCGCAGGGCCTAAGTCCTGAAAGGCAAAAACAAAAAGATTTAACAAAGTGACCTTGGCTGGTAGTAGTACGGGACCTGGTTCCTGGTCTTCATTGCCGTTGAAGCAAAGTTTCAAGCAGATTGCTGTTTTAATATGAGAGAAAGCCTGTTCTCAGAACATTAAAATAAAGTTTAAAGCTATCGCAAGAGCGTAATCTATGAAACAGGTTTTATAAACCACACTGCAGTGGTGTTTCTATTTCTATGCTAATAAACAATAAAGTATAAAAGCCGCACTGGACACTCTGACCTGTGCATTTTCTGAAACTCAACTTTCTGGATTATACTGTAGCTGATGCGGAAGCCTGAGTCTCAAGTCTCATCCTAGAAACAAGAACATTACAACTAAAGTCAATCAAGAACACTTTAATTAAGAATTGTTCAAGAGGACATTAATGATATATGTTCAAGACTGTACAGAACCATATGGATTTTCATCTCGCTTTCTGTCCTTCTCTCTAAGTAGTAAGGTAAGGGCGCCCATCTTTTAGAACTATCCTGTCTGATTTCTGTCTTCGTTATTACCCTTATTATTTTAGTTAAGTAATCAGTTATTGTCAAATGATTGTAACAACTTCCACAGATTAGTGGTAACTTCTTTTAATGTTAAAATCATCACATCTTACTTTATATATGATTATTGTAAAGATTAACGAGCATCAGACTTGAAGCTTTATTGTATTCTTCTTATATTGTCGTTGTAACTTACTTTCCAAAGCAAACATCACACGCCTTGCTCTGGCACACAAACACCTACCAATATCAATAATCAATAAATATTCTTATATTACATTATTCATCTAACAAAACTTGTCGTCGAGTGCATCCTAATGCGTGTTGTCAGATGTCCTTTTAATATCTCAAACTTCAATTTGTAGTACCTGGCCTACTCTTGAACTTTGGGAAGTCACATTGTCACATGTGGTTTGCACGTATGGGCTGCAACGGTGTGGCAATTCGTGACAAGCTACTAGTCCAATATGACTAAAATTGTAAAAAAAATATATTGTAGCCCTAAAAGAAAATTCACAGTGCAGACTTGGTTGGTCGCACTTCAGTGCACAAGACCAGGCCAGACCTGGGGGTATCAGTTACAGGTCTAGCTTGAAACTAAAAGTTCATGGATAGACGGCTGTGTGCTGGTTTTGCCGAGCTCAGGCTTGCAGGGGTTTATGGCTCTGCAGCTTGGTTCGTTATTAAAATTTGGTTTGTGGTCCCTGAGAGCTCAGAACGCTTCTCTCTTCGCTGTAATGTTTATTCTGCCACTGAGTTACAGTCGCTCCGCAATGTTTTTGTCGACTCTGCTGTCTCGGTAGACTTCTGGTATTCTTCCTGTAATGCTTTCATTTATGAGGGTCTCGTAGTGTTCGCTATTGAGATAGTCCTCCGCTTGAAACACCAGCGTTTTATGAAGAGAATTTAAGGTAAGATCTTCTATATCTATGAAAAGCTCCCACAGTTGAGCACTCTTATCAATTATTCCAACTTATCTCCAAACTACATATATACACACACATATATGTATATATAATTATATTATACATGTCATGATTTAGAACGGTACAATAAATAATTAAGAAATAAAGCCTTGCTATGACTTTTGTGTTTCTCACCTCAGGTGGCTTAATTATGTGTGTGTGTGTGTGTGCACGCGCGTGTATATATATATATATATATATATATATATATATATATATACAGAGAGAGAGAGACAGAGAGAGTTTAGTTATATATTATTCAAATGTAAATTTCAAAATAAAAAAAATTCTTGTATTGAATCAAGATTATATAAGTGTGTATTGCAGCCTACTGATTGATGCATAATTATTCCTAAGCTCGCCCATGCACTTCCTACATGATGGGATTTGTTCATGCGCTGGGGCACAGATTGTTAGCATGCCGCTAAACAATGCACCCCTCCATTATCGGTAGACCGTTCAATGCCATGCAAGCCATTATCTATTTGTAAATTTGTTGCTCTATTCAAAAATACTAAGAGTGCGGATTTAATATACATTAAGAATTTAAATTATGTACTTTAGGAGAATTTAGATCCCATACTGAATATAGACAAGAAATTTGCGAAAAGTGCTATTGTTGTCTCATCAAAGTTGGGGGCATTTTGTTGTCATAATGAAAGATTCGACTTCTGTCAAAACATAAATATAAGCGCGTTTATTTATTTTATAAATAAAAATAGAATTCTAATCTAGATTTAAGTCTAGACCTGGATCTGTTTTCGGATTTTATATAAATGTACGTTTATGATATATGGTAAGCGTTACTGTATACTCCTTGTGTGGATATACACACTCTCTGGTGGAACTTAGTCACCTTAGACTAGGCTTAGTGATGGCCGGACTTAAATCTTGAACCTCGTTCTGGCAGAAATCTCGGGCCAAGTTAAGTAGTCTTCAATCTTAGCCTAATAAGGTACCATCAGTTAAGAACGGTCTTCTCATATCTTGGGCTCAAGTTTAGTCTTTAAAATCACAAGTAGTTAATGATTTCAACACCCCCATTTAAAAAAGGACCTTTTGTTTGGGAAATCATGTATTTCTGTATTGTTTAAATGGTTGTCCATATTAAGCTATGATTTCCCACAAGTTGTGCTCAAAGCTGCATTATCTTTGTGGGAATTTCCAGCCGTGTAATTATTTAGATCTAAATATATGCTACATGATAGTGAAGTTTTCAAAGAGTCCAGATTTGGAGTTGATAACATTTGCTGTGGTGCCGTTGAGTACCGTAATTGCTTTTCGGCCACGTTGTTGAATTATGTGCCTGAAAGTCAATGCTTAAAGATAGTTAGTGCGATGATTTCCTATACATTATTTTACATTGAGGGCTTTGGGTGGTTTTGCCATTTTACCATTTCATCGCTGTATATATTAATTTTGAGAGAGAGAGAGAGAGAGAGAGAGAGAGAGAGAGAGAGAGAGATATATAGAGAGAGAGTAAAGAACCAGTTACTTTGGTATACACTACCATACCGGTATCTAAAAGTAGTACAGACAGTCCAAAAGAAGAACCGCAAGATGCACACCTCTACAGTTGATTAATGTACAATTGCTGAGTCACAAACCATCAAATGGGGGAATAATGATACAGACAATAAATCATAGCAGGTAGTCGGGCAAAAAAATCCAAATGAAATAATAAAATGTGCTTTGATGTGGATCGATCCCGGAACCGCTGACCACTGGCATGCTGAAAGTGGCGATCTTTGGACTAATCGGTCGTAGGATTCGAGTTGAAAAAGGTAATCGTTCTATAGGATCAAAGTTGAGGATGGTAGTCAGGGGTAATCAGGCCTTAGGAAGTGGAAAAAAGTTATCAGACTATAGGATCTCGGTTGCGGATACCAGTTAAAGAGTGGTCAGGCTGTAAGACACAAGTTGGATCAGAAATGAATATATATATATATATATATATATATATATATATATGTTTATATGATGCTCTAAAACCACAAAATGTGGATTACTGTCAAAACAGGCAACAGGAGAGGGGGGGGGACTGGGTGTTGGAGATGTCAGTGCCAAGGAGGTAATCAAGCTGAGGAACCCGAATTCTTGTTTTAGGACCTGGATCGAAATAAGCTTGAATTGAAAAGAAATTAATTTTGGGATGGGGAGAGATAGCTTGGGAGCTGGGAGACATCTAGATCTACAGGTACATATATTAGATCCGGCCACAAAGTAAATCACGAGTATGGATGAAGGGTAAAATGTAACAAACAAATATCGTTAAAGGATTTTTTTTGACATACATCATGTTAGAAGATTATAGACATAAAAGTAAAGGCAAAAGAAAGTAAAGAAAAGGCCACTGATGCTAATTTAGATACTAGGGTTAAAGAAAAAAAATTACACCATATTGCCTGTACTGCAATATTCAATGCGGGAACTAGCCATTGAACTCGGCGTAGTGCATGTATCATTTTGTGGGGAAAATTTCAAAGCCGACTTAAGCCCTGATCAAGGTCCAATAAGCTTGGCTCCGCCCGGTACTGGCCACGACTCTCTGCATTCGAGAGGGCTGTGTACTGGCTCCGCCTCTTTTGTCACTTGCACATGCGCAAACCCTACCTGTATGCGCATTGTGAGGCTTCTGGCAGCACAATCTATCTCTTGAATGCTCTAAGTCGTGGGTGTTTGCGAAGAGAAAAAGAGAGAGGGCCGTCTCTCTCTCTCTCTCTCTCTCTCTCTCTCTCTCTCTCTCTCTCTCTCTCTCTCTCTCTCTCTCTCTCTCCTCACACAGTCTTTTTCCCCCACACTATTGGAGTTGTGAAGGATGTCTGTACAAGATGTCACAACAGTGGTAACAAGTTTCATTGAACTGCATTGAAACAATAACAAGTCTAGATCTAGGATGCTAGAGGAAACCGAGGAAACAGAATACTGTTCTTGAAATACGGAGTTTAATTAAAAGCATTTGCTCAGTGGAAAAAACATTTTAAAACAATGCTGGAATTGTTCCGTTAATAACAGTTGGCAACAACCGAAACTTGTTTAATTGCATCGAGTCTTGAGATAAATCTAATGCAGAATGCGAAATTTGACCTATCAGAAGTATATGGATATAAATAATTTATCGAACAGGACTCATAATCTTTTTAAAACTAAAAATGAATTACAAACAGGAATAGACCTATATCTGGTTTTTATTCGATGTGGACTTCCCTGTGCATTTTCTTTTCTCAAACTAATCTTTTCCTGTGAATCAGAGGCCCAAAGGTAAGGTTTAGATTGTCTGTAAATTGTTGATTGGAGGAAATGAGAAAATGTGATGTGTTAATGTAGTGATATTGATGTGTTCTTTTTTTTATTATTTTTTTTTTTAGTTTAACTAGGATAATGTGCGGAATTTCAGCAAAAACATTTAAACAAAACAAAACATATTTTAGTTTTCCGTGCAAATATCAAGCATCACACTTTAGTTGAATGTACTTCAAGAGATAGTCCATTTTATTTTTTTTAAATAAACTGAGGACAAATTCTCATTTTGGTGCTGTAAATTTTGGTATTGCTGAGAACAGTTTTTGAGGGAAGTGATACTTTTTTAAGCATTTTCATGTTAAATTTTTTTTCTTCTATCACTATTTTTTTTTTTTTAATATAATTATATAATAATGGGCTATCGAGAATCGAGTCATTTCTGAGTTTCTAAAGTGGAAAAGAGAGGTAGCTCTAATTATATTGAGAAAAGGGAAAGATGTTTGGGAGGGGGGAGGGGGGGGAGAGAGAGAGAGAGAGAGAGAGAGAGAGAGAGAGAGTAAGAGAGAGGGAGAGAGAGAGAGAGAGAGAGAGAGAGAGACATAGACAGAGACAATGTGAATAGATAAAAAAATAAATGCAATGAGTAAACCACGAAAAAAGTCATGAACAGGTCAGGCTCTATGCCATAAACTTAACAATACAAGCGACGTGATAAAATTATTGGTTTTTGTGTTATCTCATATTTGTTTTGCTTTTTATTGAACCGACCATTCATGAGCCCCATGCTCAATAAACACAGTAGTTAAAACTATTTAACGTAGATCTATATCTAATTCTTCCGGATAGGTAGGAGATAAAAGTATATAGCATTTGGCATATGGATTGCATTCCTTTCCCAGTTTGTTTGGTTCTTGTTTTGTTTTGTTTGTTTGTTTTTTCTTGTTTTTTGTTTTTGTTTTGCTTTAAGTGAAAAAAGTTCTTTAGAGTTTCGAATAATCATGGATTTAGAAATATTGAGGACACCTAGTTGTGCACTGGCTATATCAAAATTGGACACAATAAATACCCAAAAGTATCTATGGAATCGATCCTTTAGAATGTGGATGAGTTTAAGAGCACATGCTATTATGTTTCTCTCCTATTTTTCTTTTGTTTTATTTTTCTTGTCTTTAATACATAATTGCTTTCGTTTGTTGCTCTGTTCTTGCCGCAGCTTCTTTTCTCAAAATTTTTTAAGTGTAGGCGATATCACTGCTGCGCTCAAGCTTGGATGTTCATACTATTGTTGCCGTTTTAGTTATTGTTGTTAAGCTATTGTTGTTATTGTTGGTGTTGTAGTTAAGTTCTATTACAATAACGATAACAAAATCTGTATTTTCC
>JAWDGP010003343.1:0-5000 GCA_033675545.1 Elysia crispata | reverse complement strand
GTAGGTTTTATAATATGAGAAAATTACTAGTTATGCTCTTACCCAAATCTATTTCAAAATCCTTTTTAAACGCCTATTATACGGCTGTGAGTTATAACAACAAATACTAAAGGTGGACTGCCTCGTAAAGAATTCATAGCTGCGGAATTTATTTAAATTTTGTCATAAAGAATCAAGACCTCTAGATATATTTGTGGTTTTTTTTAATCTAGTAAACTATTTTCATGATAAATTTCAGTTTTCCGATTTACCAAATACTAAGTCCAATTGCTTATACCTATCTACCCTTTTAAGAATAAAATAAGTAGCTAAGCAAGTAAAACAAAAAATCAGTATTATTAAATTGCATGTAACTAGTTTTCCAACTGGATCCCCTTAAATCGCTCTTTGATATAAAAGAACGAGATGCTTCTTTCAATCCGGTTTGTTGACGAATTGAAGAAGGAAATTTGATACTGTGTGACAAAATTTGAGCCGATTCACATATTATTGTACCTTGAACTGACAAGAGAATAAAACATAAAACAAGTGAAGGTCGTAATGCACCAATCTTTTAAGACAAAACACAGTGAAACAGTTCCCGTTTATCACATGACAAGACTTCCAATTCAAAAGTAGGATTTATACGCAATTTTACCTAACCTTAATAAAATTCTCATGCGTAAAAGTTAATGGAGCTTAAATTTTCCTTATTTTTTTTTGTAATTTGAAATGATTCCGTATCAAGACCCCCTTTCTAGATTCGTTCTCACCGCAAGTAACAGATATTAAAGACTGGCAAACACTTTTATCTGCCTCCGTTTCCACTCTCTCTCTCTCTCTCTCTCTCTCTCTCTCTCTCTCTCTCTCTCTCTCTCTCTCTCTCTCTCTCTCTCTCTCTCTTTCTGTCTCTCTCTATCTCTAGCTCTCTCTCTTTCTCTCTCTCTCTCTCTTTCTTTCTGTCTCTGTCTCTGTCTTTCTCTTTCTCTCTCTCTCTTTCTCTTTCTTTCTTTCTCTCTCTCTCTCTCTCTCTCTCTCTTCCTTCCTTCCTCTCTCTCTCTTTCTGATTCCCTCTCTCTTTTCAATCTGTTTATTCTGGAGCTATCTAATTAATCTGTCCTTTTCTCTCCTCTGAAGGTCAATTTTTCATCCCAATACGGCTGTCCGCCTAAAACAGCAACTTGATTGACAGCCCACCTGTTAGCGCGATGAGATTTTCTAGATATTGATAATAGTGATATGCAAACTATATTATTATTACCGATACTTTCTGAATTATTTCTATAAATCATGTTTTTTAGAGGAATTCTATTATACGTCTTCAAGTGTATAAAATCTCTCAATGTATATTATCCTCTGTGACACACAATAAATTTATATCTGTTTATATTTCAGGTAGAAATCTGACTTGTTTTTGAAGCTTAGGAACTTCACATCAAAAAGTCATTGACCACAGAAATGATTTATAAAATTAGTTATCTAGACTTAAAGAACCACTAATTTGATTAATGCCCACCCATCATTCTAAAAGTGTTTGTAAGACAATAATTTTTCTTTTCTAAAATGCAACTTAGGTTCTCCATGATTTCCCTCACTCAACGCCTCTCTCTCTCTCTCTCTCTCTCTCTCTCTCTCTCTCTCTCTCACACACACACACACACACTCTGAATGTCTGCCTGTCTGTCTGTCTCCCTTCTCTCTTTCTCTCTCTCTCTCTTCCCTACACCCTTTTCCTGACTCCCAGCTCCCATCCCTTCCTTCACACACATACACACCCAGTTTTACCACTGAAATAGGAATAGTAAAGTATAAAAGTTGAAATTACCACTAGCATCTTGGTAGTTAATCTACTTCTTTCACCAATGCCTCACAATAGCAGGCAAACTAACCGAGAGAGACTATGAAGTAAACAATAATATTAGATTCAGGAAGAGTGTGTGTCAAAAGAAATCTTTACGATCTTGTGCTTGTTCCGCGGAGTTCAAGCGCATCCGGAGGTCACCTTTGATTCAGTTTACGCTTGAATGACTGCACTTCTCCAACATCGATAAAAAACATTTTCATACATTGTGATCGAGAATTATTTCATCTTTCTTGTTTTTTTCCCCTTCTTCTAGTAACTTGTCTAGTTTATGGTTTAATCTATAAAATGAGAGGCAAAATAGACGGTTTGTTCTAAAGCAATAGTGGTAGCAGTAGTAGTTGCGTCAGCAGGTGCCAGAAGAAGAAATAGCAGCGTAAGCAGCAAGCAGCAGTGAGTAGGAGTAGGAGCAGCAGCAGCAGCAGCAGCAGCAGTAGGCAGTAGTAGGCAGCAGTAATAGCAGCAGCAGCAGTACAGCAGCAGCAGCAACAGCAGCAACAGCAGCAGCAGCAGCAGCAGCAGCAGCAGCAGCAGGAAAGGTGCAGCAGCAGCAGCAGCAGCAGCAACAGTAGCAAAGGCAACAGCAGCAGGCAGCAGCAGCAGCAGTACAGTAGCAGGGGCTGGTAGCAGCAGCGAGCAGAGAGCAGCGTAGAAAGCAGTAAGCAGTAGCAGTAGCAGGTGTAGCAGCAGCACAGCACAGCAGCAGCAGCAGCAGCAGCAGTAGCAGTAGCAGCAGCGCAGCAGCAGTAATAGCAGCAGCAGCAGCAGCTTCTGGCAGCAGCAGCTGCAGCTAGCAGCAGCAAAGCAGCAGCAGTAGCAGCAGCAGCAGTAGCAGTAGCAGCAGTAGCAGCAGCTGTAGTAGCAGCTCCAGTAGTAGTAGTCCCAGTAGTAGTAGTAGTAGTAGTAGTAGTAGTAGCAGAAGCAGTAGCAGCAAGAGTAGGCCCATGGCAGCAGCATGCTGTTGCAGCTGCTGTAGTAGTAGTAGTAGTAGTAGTAGTAGTAGCAGCTGAAGCAGCAGTGCAGCAGTTGTAGTAGAAGTAGTAGTAGTAGCAGCAGCAGTAGTAGTAGTAGTAGTAGTAGTAGTAGTAGTAGCTGTAGCTGCTGCAGCTGTAGTAGCAGCAGCTTGTGCTGCCATCGGCAATGACAATTTTAGAGGTCATAGTGGTCCTCGTGGTGGTTACCTGGGACATTGAGAAGCCAGTCCATTTTTAGATTGAAATGGCTTGTTCTTAATTGTATAACAACGCAGATATGATAACCTGAATGAGTCTATGTTAGGCTAGCAGTAAGCTCAGTAAAAACTTTATTCTGAAGAAAATGAAGGGCTCTCAGGGTGACATCGTGTAAGAGAGGCCAAAGGCAGGCACTAAGTGCTTGGACATCAGAGGAAAGGTAGAAAATAACAAAACCTTTAAAAGAATACTTAACTATCAAGAAGGCACTTCCGTTCGTTTTGCTGTTATTTCGAAAAATTTGTAATTTAAAAATGTTGACACCTTATCAATTTGTTATTTTACTGATATTCAATTATTTGATAAACAAAAGCGAAAAGTTTCACAGGAAGACCAAAGCTTATCATGATTGATACAGATCGCCGTACAGTGGTCATTTGATTTTCCAGCTTTGTCGGTTCAAATTTAATAGGGACAAAAATGTCATGATGCCACTTCCTCTAACAACGGTGTGCAGTTGTTCTAAACATTCGCTCAGCAGCCAAATTGTCCCAAGTAAAGTGTAAAGATTTATCCAATTAATCGTGAGGCTTTGGTCTTAAACGCTTACTACAAATTTGTTTAGTAAAACCTGTTGCTTGATATCAAATTTGCCAAATTTAATAAAAATCTTGGTTCCTAAATTTCCGTGGGACATTTTAGAACCATAGTTCTCGTCAAATTTTTTTTGCTCTTTATGCAAAAAAGCGTTTGGGAAATGACTAAAATGACGCCAAACCCATTTTAGTTAGTTTGAAGGCTGATTAATCCAATTATAGCATAGGGGCCAACGGGATTTCGCTTGTCGGTCTGGATTTTCCCTAATTTTATAATTGCACGTGAAATAAATAGTGTGTTAAATTGTACTGTTTTTAGGCTTACATGATACAATCTTTAAAGCAACTTTAGTCCACTTTACATCGTCCTTCAAAATGATATTGGAGCCTAGGAGAATTCGTACTAATAGAAACCAGCTAATTCTGTATTTTTCATCACATCTATTTTAAGATCCTTTTAATAGCTTGGTTAGATGAGCGAAGTGAATGCCCGCAAAAGCGCCTTTGGTTATGGAGATGCTTTTAGGGAATTTACAGTTGGGAATTCAGCTGAACCTTGATGATAATGAATGTTTGCAAAAATCTATAATTATATTTAGGTTTTCCATAATTAACAAACATTCTTTTTTTGCACAGAAGCTTTCACCACAACGTTTCAATATATTAGCACGACCTCTTCATGTTTAACTCTCAAATTAATATTTTATCACTTAAAATAATATTCTATCCTGCATGTTTGAAAGTTGAGCTTCTGTTAATAATCCCCCTCCCCATCCTTCCACATCCGTTTTCCTTATTTTTAGCCTCATCATCAGCATCATCATCATCATCATCATCATCATCATCAGAGTAATACTATTCATAATAATCACCCCGTTTCACCAAAATCAATGAATCATAACTTTCAACTAATTAACCTTTTTTGATCAACGATTATTGCAATCATTAAATACGTCACCAATTAAATCCTTTGACTTCAAAAGTTACATTACGCTTATCAGTTCTATAATAATCATGATCATTTTAATCCCCACCTTTCAGTTAATAATTCTCTTCAATATCTTCAGCTAATATTGAATATTTTTATCAACATCAGTTCTATCGGTTAAACTTTTTCCTCAAGACACTGTTCACTATGGACTGGGAATGGTTTTTTTTTTTTTTTTTTTTTTTTTTTTAATTTCTACTCTTGCTATTCTTCACTGGGAACTAAATATGCTTTGGGGACTTTTCGTGTTTTTCTTTCAAGGCATTGTAAGGCTAGGGTTGGGGACACATTTCAAAGAAAAATAAATTTGTACGCTTGAGCTGCGCTGAGCTCAACCATGCGAAATGTTTTCAGGATCAACATATCAAGACAGTGATATAGCAGCAGGGGGCGCCATGTTCTTT